>VZSE01013631.1:2615075-2717157 GCA_013398275.1 Promerops cafer
CCCTGCCTGCTCTGCCCGGCGGGGCGCGGGGCCCGCAGCCGCGCTGGCCTCGGGGCCGAGCGGCCGCCGGAGCCGGCTGCTACTTGGCAAAGCGCTGCCGCGCTGCCAGGCTCGGCCCAGGGAAGAGCCAAGCCCCTACCCGGCTCCTCCCCTCGCTTCGGCTGGCTGGCTTCGGTTTGAAATTATTTTTTTTCCCCCCCTTGAAAATCTCCCAGCCTCCCCCAAATGCCTCTGCCTCTCTTAACACTGTCGCTCCAGTCGACACTTGCAGTGCTAGAGTGATGGTCGTCCTTCCAAGAGTAGCATCCAGCAGAATGCATATGACAGCATTTTTCCCCATTTTTCCTCTATCAGCCTGCCTTTAATATGAGTGAAGAGGTCATTTAATTGAGGGCACAAAAGAAACCAGCGTTCAGCTGTGCTGGTGGCACAAATCTAATGGGTCCTGGTGGGACACAAATGCTGTATTTGATGTTGTGAGGCTTCACTGTGGCAGGGCACACTGGGATCTGGATTTTCAGAGAAGCTAAGCATGCTCTCTAGATTGACGATGGAATTGGGGTGATTCAGAGCAGAAAAAAAAGTCAGCTGCCTTTAGGATCCAGATGACAGACACTGATTTGGAACACATTAGTGTCTGGATTCTTGGCTGTGAAGCACCTCGATTTGTACTGTATTTAAGCAGTAGAGCTTTTAATTTTTATCTATTTGTTTCTAGCAAGAGCCACAGCTCACCTGCATCCAGACTTCTGATGCATGTATTTCCAGGCTGTGCTGATGGAATATATTAGAGCCCAGATTTCTGCTCATGCATTGGCTGAGAGATGTACAATTGCATTTGCCAGTAAAAACCAAGGCCTAAAACTGACTATGTTTTTCTGACTACCATTGCCAGGTCTAAGTGTGATTGTTAAGCTGGTTGTTTCATACATGGGAACATTTTAGCTTTGTTTTTTTATAATCCTTTAAATGGTGAGGGTTCAACCGTTAATTGTGCCACATAGGCAGGAGCCCAGCTTGTTCTTCATTTAAACAAGAGTGACTTCAGGCCTGGGGGTAAAAATCATCAGTTTGCAGGTAGATAGCTGAAGTCTGTCACTTCCTCACTAGTGTACCAGGATCAAGATGACCAGTCAAAGCTTGGTCAGGGTCTTTAAACCAGTAGTGAAGACTTCTCTGCTTTAAAGCAGTAACATACACATCTACAACACTTCATCTGACCAGTCTTAAGATCTCTTTAAGAGTGGATGGAATCTGTCCATGGTGCTACTTTCCTCACTTCATTTGCCATAGACTAACCCTACATCTGTGTTTAGAGAGAGCTCCTTTAGCTTTTACATGGCTAAACTGAGAAAAGACTCCTAGAAAACTACATGTGTTGTGCTTCAAATGTAAGAATTTTGGGGAAGTTAAGGGGCATGCAAACAAATGTGCAGGAAAGATTTCTGTAGTGCCCCTCCTTGACCACTTAACCGCTTACTGAAACCAATTAATAGTTTTAAAAAAGAAATAACTGTATGAAACAAAGTAAATTTTTGTCCCTTTCCTTGGTTATTTTGTTTGAAATGGTCTTAAAGGCCAGAAAAAGCATTCAAACTGCTGGGCAAGAAAGCAGGGCATCATTGTTTATTGACAATTTTGCCGTATGTTTCTGTCGGTTTAATTCCTTGGGATATGGGAGGAGTCAGTTTTCATTTTCTTGTTCATTTCTGCAGGGGATATTGTTTCTCTTGAGGATTCAGACAAAATGTTTCTGCTAATTTCTAAGAGGACAGATTTCCTGCCCACTGTCTTCTGTGTAATATAGAATAATAGTTTGCCCATGTCTAGGAGAACTCGTGCTAGAGTATTACATGGCTGTGACACTGCAGCACCACACTTATGAGCAGCACTGAACTGCTCCTATGGTCAGAGTGGTGCCATTAGCAAAAGGATAATTGCATTTGTTTCTCCCCTCCAGAAGCCCGCAGCTGCATCAGAACTGTATCTTAAACATTCTCTCTGGTGACTTGTGTTTGCAAGGATGTGTAATCTAAGAATACATAGTTTGACAAGATAGAGTAAGATTACTTGTCACACAGAATTTACCAGAGTTTGTCAGATTGCATAGAAGTCATGCATAAAACAAATATTAATGTATTACTTATGGAAGTAAGAACTTCTCAGGATTATCAGTGAAAGAAGGAAGAATCTGTTCTACATTCTTCCTAGGCTCAACAGCCACAGCTGCACTTGAAAAATCCATACACCAAATGTTACAGTCACTTCTGTACTAAGCTCCTGTATGCTGCCTATTATTTGGTCAGCTCATGGTTTCCTCTGTGAGTAAGTATATGCTAGGCCTATCAATGTCTTTGTTTGAGTTGATTAAAATAGCCCATATAAACTCCAAAGGTAATTTTTCATGAGAATGGACAGAGAGAACTTGTTTGTGCTTTGTGGAGTAGGAACCTTCTTACAGGTTTACATTATGTATTGTAGCAGCATCCTGCAGTGCTGTTTGAGTGAAGTCTAAGGGCAGTACAATGGAAAAAAGTAAATCTTTAAGTATATAAATAAATATATATCCTTATGCTTCAGACAATCAATGGTTTCTGATGCTTAAAGCAAAGAAAAAAAATGCAGGTGAAAATCTGTCATGGTCTGTTTCTTTATCTGTCAGGAGTGTTTTGAGATTTGGCTGAAGAATTCATGTTGGTTGGAGATTCCCTTAGGTAGGCACACTGGTGCAAGCAGCAGGCAGCAGGAACAACAATCCTTTTGGAAGTAGCCTGGAGGGGCACAGTCAGGATAAGTTCCTCAGAAAAAAAAATCTTATTTTCACTGTAGTCCTCCCTGCTCTGGAGTCAGTTGGTGTGCTGGTTTGACCAGTCTACATGATAAATCTCAACTAACCGGTGAGGATCATGCTGAGAGAGGGGGAAGACAGAAAAGAGGGTCAGGAAGATCATCTGGACCACATCATGTTGATCAACCAGGTCGTTCTAATGAAATATTCATGTAGGTAAAAGTATGCATTTACTGCTGCTCAGACGGTTCTGAAATGGAAATTAAGATATCAGGAATTAATACATTTACTTGGCTTACTGCTCAGCCAAGTTTTGAACTGATTTACCCAGGTAAAGGTAACTTTTTTAACATATAAAAAATGCTACGCTAATCTCTTGTGAAACTGTATTTGGTAAAATTGTTAAATAAAACAGTTTCTGGGAAGGAGAGAGGTGAAAGTGAGAGTTTTCTTCATGAGAAGCTTGTTTTAAAGACACTCTTGAGTATGATTCAAAAAAAATCATTCACTAATACAATACAAGGCGATTGGAAAACATGAAATAAAGGATACATAACCACTTATCAAATTGAATTTTAAAAAATTCTTATTTCTCTATGAAGATGAACAACCAACTAAAGGATAATGTGTAGTAAAAGAACAGATACTCTCTTTGAGAGAGAATTATAAAAAATCCTGTAGTCCCAGCAAGGGAATAAATTAAGTGAACTGTTCTAGTAAGGAGAAAATTCTTCTGGTAGGCTCCTGGTGAAGTCAAAGGGACTTGGTCCTTTGTCCTGAGTTGCAGGATCAGGAAGGATGAGTTCCTGCAAAAGAAGTTCCAGATGATTACTATGAGCAGGTCCTCAATAATTACAGAAATCACCTAATACGCATTTAAGATCATTATGTTGTCTTTCAAACAGTCATCAGCACAAAAAATGATATAAAAATTGTAGACAAGAGTGTGAAAAACTGCCAAAAAAATCGTATTTCCAACACTGTTGTACTCTGGCCCAGTAAGCCTACAAGTCTTGGCCACTTTCACAATTCCTTCTTTTCTTTTGGTTGTCATTTCTGTCATTTTCACAGCTATTAATATTTTCCTGTTAAGAATTATTCCTGTTAAGATCTTACTTGTTTCTCTGTTAGCAGCAAAACATCATTCCAAAGTACTGATTTTTTCGAAAGACTTTGAGCTTGTCTATTTTCCATGTGTTCCACCTACCAGTCAACACTTCAATACATATGTTATGTTTGTTCCTTATTAGCTCATTCAGCACATTTTCCTTCCAGTCCTAAGATTCATTGTTTTTAAACCTTAGATGTATTTATACATAACATTTCATTATTCCAAAATGATTGAAATTCTGTCCTACAAGAATTTAGAAATGTTTGTATTTATATAGTTATTTATCAGAGTTAAAGAGAAGCACTCATACATGTAGATGTGCTGTGGGAATTTGTACATTCAGGACCTAAACAGCATGGTATACATTTAGGTTAGAACTATAGATTATTTACTTGCAGTGCTGGGGCTTAAATCAGAAGAAATTAGCCTGCAGGCCCGATTCTGGAAATCTGGGAACTTTCTTTACAGTCCGTAGTAATTCATAGCTCTCATTTAAGTTGCATTTGAAACATAGCAATTAGTTATTAAGTTTTTAAAAATGATGCATTCACAGGGAAAAAAAAAAAAAAAGGCCTGGTGAGAAGTTTTGTTAGCCAGGCTAATCAAGAAAGAATTTAGCAACTTTTGCTTCCCAGGGACTGGAAGTTTCAGTCACTAATAATTAATTTATCTGTTTTCTGACAGTATTTACAGAGGTTACCATTGGGAAGTCAGCTCCGTCATACTGTGGTTGAAGTGATTTGTTTGAATTATTCATGACAACAGCTGCATTAGCTTTACCTGACAAGTTCTTTGGGTCCAGAGTCACTTTTCACTTATGAAAGTTAAAATGTTGCCTGTGCTTTCATACTGTAGCAGTTTGCAGTACTCCCTACACTATGCTAACAATACCAAAGTGAAACTAAAAGAAAGAGCAACCCTAGGAATTATAAACCTGTCTACCTTTGTTAGAATATTTCAATTGTATTTTTTTTCCCAGACGTATATGAGAATAATTTGATATTTTGTATTATTGGATTTATTCTGTGAAAAGTGCACAATTTCTTTTTCATCATTAAGATTAGCACTGACAATTAGCATTCCAAAAATATTTCGTTCATAGTTCCTTTTCAGAGCAGATATGTCTTCTATGTAAATTTACACTAGCCTAAATCTGACTAAATTCTAACTTCAATGTGTCAAACTCTGAATTTAACATATTATGCCTATAAACACCCCCACAGCAAGAATCTGTTCACTTGCTGTTAATTAGGCCTAATATCCTGAACAGTTATGCAAGTGTATTCCAAGTATGACAATGACATTTTTCTCACTTTTTTTCAGTGTAGGCTGTATTTAGCATTTGAATGTACTATTTTTTTCCTTCTTCATTCATTTATCTTTTTGAAAAAACATCTTTTAAATGTTGATCAATGTGAAGTCATTTCCCCAGAAGTACTGCTTATTGATGTTCTGCTCAGCTGCTCATTTCTTTCTTATTCTCAAGCAGCAATTTACCAGAGCCTGCTGAAATGAACAGCTTGACAGAACAAACATATATATATATGGTATCATATGGTTTCCTTATAGTGAAGTTCGGCTGTATTTCATTAATACTTGGCTCCTCAATATAAGATATCTAATATGGCCACTTGTTATAGCAATAGTTTTTATGCAATTTCACACCTTTCTGCTGTCATCAGAACAGAGAATCCCATATTCTCCTGCTGCCACTTCGTTATGAACCTAAATTGAATGAAATACAGAAACCTCAGGTAGTGAGGAAATAGGTGTAGTGGTACACACTTGTGCTGGAGCAGCTGCAGTCTGAGTCTGTTTTGTGAATAAAGATTTTGATTTTCCTGTATTTTGATACAGTTTACACAATCACAGCTCCTTTTGGTTTCAGCTTGTGTTTTCAGTGTTCAGGAGTTCTGCCAAGTAGGCACTTAGTGTCTGAGTGGGTATGTATCTGCAGTCTAGCACACAGAAATGAATGCAGTGTTTATTTCAGGAACTCCCCACAGTAGTGCAAATTATGGCTTCTCTAAATTCAGCATAGATTTTTCCTGTTTGCTCTAGGTTATCTAATTTTGGAATAGATGATCATAACAATATTTTCCTTCTTCATTAAGGAGGAAAATGTCAAAGAAAATACAATACACAATGCTTTTCCAGTTTAATATTATGGTTGAGTTTCTAAATGCATAAAACCAAGAAAAGTCATTATTCTGGTAAAATCCTAACTTGCCGTGTTGTACATCAATGCTTCTGTTGGCTAAGTGAAAGAGGAAGAAGACATGTCTGTCAAGGCTCTGATTCTGCAAAACACTTAAGGCCAGATTTATAACAGAATATTCAAAAGCCTTTCCCGATTCACAAAATATAATACAACTGAGGTGCCTAAACAGGAGGTTCTATTTTTGCACTGGACGTATAAACATTTTTGCAGTATCTGAAGAGCCCTATTGCTTATGATGAAAGTACTGATTAATGTAAAAAGTATGCACATGCAGTACAGAATCAGAGATTATACTCTTTGCTTCTGTGTCAGTTCTACTGCTGTTTTGTTAATATAAAATAGTATTTCTATAAAGCTTAAAACAATAACTCATAATGTTTTAGAGCTTACTGTCGACTCGTAATTCACAAGAGACAAAATAGCATAATGAAATATGATTATTTGTTTGTAATTTCCATATATTTTTATTCTTTCTTTGTGTACTTTATATTTTCTTCCTGATGTTCCATTGCAAAACCAAATCAGAATACAAACATAGAATTTCTTTGTCATGCAGGGGGCTGCATTCACAAAAGAAAGCTGCAGAAGGTATTATAATGATAAATTAATGATAGCTTTAAAAGAAAAAAAGTATGGAAGTGACAAAGCTCCAAAGAATAGCACAGTAAATTAACACATGAGAATGAAAAAGTCAGTACTAATAACAATGTGCATTTGATTTTACAGCCAACCAAGTTGTTATCACTATCAAAATAGTATTAAGCCATAAGGAAAAAATAATAAAGTAAAATTGATAGAGGTGTCTGCCTCCCACACTTTAGACGACAATAAAAAATGTCAAGCAAATAGACAAAAAAGAAACAGTTAAACAGTTAAAGACATTTTGGTTCGAATGCTGTACCACATTATTTTCCCTTACTGTCATGTTGATAGTTTGAAACTGTTCTGTGTTGTAGTTGGCAGACTTTTTTAAGGATATAACTATATCTTAAAAGGAAAGAAGCCATAACTACAGAAGCCTGTCGTACTTGGTCACACAAAATGAAAGCTGAGAGGAGTACAGTTACTGTACATGACTACAATATGAGTTCTGAATTCCTGAATAGCCAGGCTGGCCCAAGGCCAAATAAGTTGAAACTGATCCTAGATTAATTTATGCTGGAGACAGGAAGGAGGTCAGTTTCAGAAGGGGCTTTCTGACTCTCATACATTATTGCTAGAATCAAAAGGACAAAAAAACCCCAAAAAACAAAAAAAAAAAAACCTGAATCAAACAAAAGCCTCAACAAAGCAGCCTTAATTTGTTTCAAGATATTTCTAGGAAATAATGAAATTATATATTTGATTTGCTAGCCCAGTCTCATATTCCTAGTTTCTCTGTTTGAATTAGAGCACCATATGTGGATACAGACCTACAATGTTCCTGGCACAGCCGAATTTCTGGTCACGGGCACTGGTTCTCCTGGCACCTGCTGCAAAGGAAAGGGCACTGGGGAGTTTTCCAAAGGGTATCAGGGATGACACAGGTACTGGAAGGACCAGCCTGGGGTGATGCTGTCCTGCATGTAAGAACAAAGAGGAACTGTCAGGGCTGGGACAGTGACTGAGACCCATCGCTGTAGTGATGGGTCTCTAGTCTTACTTTTCTCACTGACATAAGTCTAGAAACTTTTCTTGTTGCCCTTGATGCCCTGGTCACATTTAATTCTGTCAGGGCATTATCTTTCCTAACCTCATTGCTGGCTGGTAGGACAATCTCTCTGTATCCTTCCAAGGGTACCTGTCCTTGCTTCCACCCTTAGCCTGTGCAGCTGCCTTGGCCCAGGCGGCCTGTAGCACACTCCCACTGTGAAGTCACCTGTCCCTGCCCTGTATTGCATCCTGGATCCTCATATCCACAAGCTTTTGCCTGGCTCCTCACCCAGCCCCAGGTGGTGCTCCATGCACTCCAGCTGGTTATTGACAGAGAATGTGACACCCTCTCTTGCACTGCAAGATCATGGAACAGATCCTCCTGGAAACTGTGCTAAGGCACTTGGGAAATAATGTGGGGATTGGGCACAGCCAACATGGCTTCAGTAAGGGCAAATTGTTCCTGACAAATCTGATGGCCTCCTACAGCAGGGTAGCAGTGTTGGTGTGTAAGAAAAGTGCAACTGGCATCATCTTCCTGGACTTGTGCAAAGAATTTGACACTGTCCCGCACAACATTCCTGCCTTTAAACTGGAGATCTGTGGATTTGATGGATGCAGCACTTGACTGATTAGGAGCTGGCTGCATGGTCACGCTCAAGGAGTTGCAGTAAAAGGCTCAAAGTCCAAGGGGAAGCCAGTGATGTGTGGTGTTCCTCAGGAGTCACTACGGGGACTAGCACTGCTTAACATCTTTGTTGGTTCCATGGACAGTGGGATTGAGTGCACCCTCAGCACCAAGCTGAGTCATGCAGTCAGCGTGCTGGAGGGAAGGGGCCTTGACAGACTTATGAGGAAACAGATGATCCTTAAGGTCTCTTCCAGCCCAAAGCATTCCATGTGATTCAACTTCCCTGTCTCTTGTGAGACTCTTTCAATAGCTGCTGACCCCTTCTCATTTAATATATCGAATGGGGAGGAAAGACTTCTAGAGATTATCTGAGTGCATCAGTAACTCAATTTCTTAGGTATTGTAATGTTAGAAGAACATCTTATAATCAGCTGACCCTATTCAAGCAAAGAGAAATCTTACTTTAATTGGCCTCTCTAACAAATACGTACACAGAGAAGATGAAAACAAAAAGAGTACATGTTAGCAAGGGTTTGGATGGTTTTTTTGTGGTAGAAATGTGCTACATGACAGATTCATGGGGAATTGATAGACATTAATATACAATAATGTAAGCTAAGTGATAAAAGGATGTTGAAATGAATATATAAAAATGGAAATATGTTTAACCAAGTAGATAGGAGAGTGAAAGAGCTAGTCATATGAGGAAAAGTAGACTATTATGGCCACAACTTAAATCTGGCTTGAAGATTACATTGTCTGGGCTATTAAAAATAACAGACACAGATTAGATGAAATCAGCAGAAATATGAAATGAAAAGTTTGTGAAATGGGGAACCTTTCCCTTCCTTATGAGCAGCAGCCATCAGGAATGAGACCATTTCATCCCTTTTTACTTTGGGTCAAAGGAGAAGGGTAAAAAGTGTTGTAATGCCAACTTCAATGAGCCAGGAAATTCAATGTGAAGAGGAGAAGTCTGGGGTTTCCTTCCAGCTGGTCCAATCCATGCTATGAGAAAAGGCAGAGAGGAGTCAAAACATTCCCTTTATGCATTCTCTCCCATGGCTGGTTTTCACATAGTCATTGACTTGCTTGTTACTTGAGTGAAAAACAATTGTGACCTGGTCATTCCTAAGGCTGCAGTGGCATTCAGTGTTGAATCTGAATTGGTCTCAGAGAATAAACTGGTTACACCAATATGCTATATTTTGCCTTCTCCCAAAACAAGAGCTCAAGTGTGAAATGACTGAGTAAATTAAAAGGCGTATGGAAAGGTCAAGAGAGCTGTAGGAGTAATGAGAGATTTTCTTAACCTAGTCATAGATCTGAGAGACTCAAGTGGAAGAAATGAAGCTGGTAGTATATATGTGGTGATAAAACACAGCCACTATTTTCCTACATCATAAGATCCAAAATACTTTTAGCACAAATACTGCTGAGAGTGACAAATCCCACAAATATGAAGAAAGAAAGCATGGAAGATGTCAAGCATAAATATGAAATTAAAAGAAAAAATTGAGGTGAAACAGAGATGAGACCTATTAAGCACCAAACCAGTGTGTTTCAGGAACTAATAATTAAAATCCAATGGCTTTGGGTACTAGGGAATACAAAGATATTTCAATTATTGAACATACTCATGCTCATTTTTCCATCTGCTGGAAATTGGGACTTGAAGGATCATATTTCTGAAGTCTTACTTTTTTTTTAATACTTAATTTATTTATTCTTTGTGTATGTTGCAAAT
Organism: Promerops cafer; assembly: GCA_013398275.1. Classification (NCBI taxonomy): domain Eukaryota; kingdom Metazoa; phylum Chordata; class Aves; order Passeriformes; family Nectariniidae; genus Promerops; species Promerops cafer. Next base: position 2,625,206 of record VZSE01013631.1, read on the forward strand.
GCATCTTAGACCTGTCATTGACAGCCTATGTTCTCTCCTGGGGTCAACACAGCAAAATTACTGCTATGAGGTTGAAGTTTACTAAATATTAGGACATAGTCCATTTCTAATCAAGAACGGTTGAAATCACCACCTTAGCTGAATATAGGATCTAGCTTCCTCACAACAGTCACCTACTCTTATAATCTCAGAGCTTTTTATAAGGAAAAATTATCAAGTAAGGCCCTCAGTTCTGTTGCAGTAACTGAATTGGGGATGGAGGCAGGAAAAAAATTTAGTACAATTCTGTGGATTATTTTTTCAGGCTGTGACCTACATGAATAGTGACCTACATGAATACTTACATGCTTTTTCTTGGTTTAATTTGTATCTGCCTAGCTGATGACAGGTTTTGTTGGCATGCACAAGAGCAACGTCACCTTCCCAAAGTGAAATATATCTTTTTTCTAAGATGTATGATAGAGAAAGGGAATTTTTCTAAGGCATCATAGGGCATAGAGCATATTCTAATTAGTTAGCCCAGGGAGTCTGCACTGCATGTAACTCATAGGAGAATTTGGCCTTTGGGACCATGTTTATCTCTGGGAGAAAAAGCACATCTTCATCAGTAATGTCAAACAAGCAATGAGTGGGACCAAACTTTGCGTGTGTGGAGGGTGTGTTCTCAGCCAGTTTACTCATCCTTTAGGCACTATATTTTAACATATTATTAGATTTCTACTACATAGGTAATCATAGAGGCTGGTTTTGTGTGAGGTAAAGAGCCTGGCTGCCATCCAAGAATTTTTACTGCATTAAAAGAAAATTTGATGATAGTGCTAAATTCATATTATCTGTACTGAGAGCATCATACCTAGGAGCACACAACACTACATTTTAACAATTATATCCAAAGGATCAACGCCTTTAAACTCTTTTACTCAGAAAGAGGTAGAAACAAAATACCTTTTATTTTTTTCCTTGAAAGCTTTTCAGTTTAGCTTTCTTATGTTTACGTTTAGTGTTACCTATATCATCTCAGTGATGATAATGGGCTCAGGATGTACAACTTAATGGACACTAGCCAGAGCTGACTCTTGAGGAGAGGTAAGAAATTATGTGTTGGACAAGATATATTCCTAACAGAGCAGTACACCAATATATTTTCATACTGATGAGTAGTAAAACTTCCTAAATAATTGATTGAGACTACCTGATCATTGGGACGTATATTTGTAGGGAAGAAAGTGATTGCTTTCAATAGCATGGAAGTCACCTTGGAAGAAAGCACCTTTGTATTCTGCTGATCTATATGACTAACTGTGTAGAAACAGAAAAGGAGAATGCAGCAAATTAGATCAAGAGAACAGAAATTTATATCTTAGAAACTTAAAAAGCAAAGAAATCAAGTGAAAACCTAGCTTCCTTGAAATCAGCTGCAAAATTCTCATTTTATCCTGATAGGATTTTGCCTGAGAAATCTAGAGTTAATCTCAACTAGAACTCTAATATAAAAGAAAATAAATCTAAGTAGACAAATTCAATGTTATTATAATGCAAAACAATAATCTAAAGTCTCTAACCTGATATGAAATAACTTGCTTTCCCATCCTCAGCCTTTTCTAGACCAATGATGGCTTGAGGGGATTCGTTACATTTGGATGAAATATGTGAGACAAAAAGCTAAATGAATCATGCAAAAAAACAATGAAAGTGCTAGGAGGTGCAGAGGGAAAGATTGCCTGTTAGAGAATTAAACAGAAAGGATAGCGGAAAGGAGTAATTTTTTTTGTACGCATAACAAAATCACCTGAAACAAAAACCTCCAGTTCTACAAATACATACTCCAGAGACTTTAAGAAAAACTAGTTTTAAATGTAGGTTTTTTCATAATCTATTTTTTAATAGAGGTTTATATCTGATCTATAGCTATTAATGATGAAATTCTCATATTAAGAAGCAGTACCGGGCCTGTGTATTCCTTAAATCTCACTTAAACCTTCCAAATTAGATGTGAGAAAATAAAATGCTGTGCATTTTGTGAATAATGACATAGAGCACATTTTCCAGTTTTTATAATGAGATTGAAATACAAGCAATTTTTTTCTTCAAACAAGCAGTGAAATGCTTTCTCCATGGATCAACCATGTCCCATTGTTTTGTTATCACCTGCATGCTTTAGGCAAATATTGAATTTCATATTCAGTTGCTATACTTCATAGACTCATTATATAGAGAGTTGTCTTAGGTTACATTTATATTCAAATGAAAAGTTATGGTTGATATTTTAAAAGTTTGTTTGATAATGCTGAATAGCCCGATTAGAAATATATCATTATGGTACATTATGTCAACCAAATCTTTATGAGGCAACAATGAAGCTGCCTTTAATGCTTATCTTTAGTGATGTCCAGAAACAGAGACTGAAGCCAAGCACGATCATGCTGAGAATGGAAATTTGAGGAGTTGTCCTCATTTATAGTAAACATGCCCAGCTGGGTACACAGCTGCTAACTAAGGAGCCAAGCACTAGCTTCCTGCTACCTTGGAGGGTCTAATTACAAAACCCAACTGGACTGGCTTTGAAAACTACAAACATAGGGTCAGGATTAATTTAAGTGTGGTCTGGAACACTGTCAACGTAAGACATCTGAAACAACATCCTGTCACTAAGTGGGGATATTTTATACAGATACAAAGGGCTATTAAGTGAAAAAAAAGTACTGTACTTCCTGGGGTACTTAACTTCAAAGTCCTAACTGACCCAGTTTGCCTGATCTCCTTTTACAATGCCATTTGGCAAAAAACAAGAATAAAAAAGAAGAAAAAGCACACCAAGCCAATCCACAGGTTCTTCTTCAAGGTGGAGGTCCAACACATAAACAGAAAAAATGCCATTTTCAGTCCAACTTATTTAGCATGTCTCATTAAATGAAGATCTAGAAAATCAGATAGAAAAATACAATATATGGGTCCATCTTCCTTATTCTTGTTGTATAAACCAATGTTACAGTGAACTAGGAAGCCAAATTGTCTTTACTATGTTTAGATATTATTGTAATTTCACCACGGTTTCCTGCATTTCGGAAGATTTTAAGATAGTACAGAAAAAGGATTTAATAAAAATTAAAAACTGAATTTAATTAGTGTCCAGTGAGTTACCAACAATCATGGACCAGCCATTCTAATGGGAGGACCCCAGCTATAAAGTCTGCAAAGGGTTTCCTTTGCTTTGTGTGAATCATAATATTTTGACATGGGGCTTAATATGTCAATAAATCTGTATTTTAGATAAAATTTGTCTCCCAGATTTGGTGATTAAATAACTTCATTTTAATTTCCTCTTTCTGATCATTTCTTCTCTTTTTTTCATTTTTCCAAGTTTAGAATACTGTTTTTCATAAACACTTAAAAATGAAAAATTCAATTGTCGTACATATGTTGTACTGTACAAAAGAGTGGGAAAACCAATTAAAATCCAAATATGTCACTTAAAGATAATAATATGAACTGAATATGTTGATATTAATGAGAATTATGTAAACTTAGTTGTGGTGACATTAATTTAGTTCTAGAAAAACATTGTTCCAAGTAATGTAACGGTAGTTTTCTAGGACATAAATGTACCCTTTTTCATCAATAGATGCACTTTCTGTTTACAGGAACACTAGCTAAATACAATATTTATTTAACATACAACATGGACAATTATTTTTTCCTTAGTATTTTCATCACATGGAACAACTTGATTCTGGTTATGTGAAATGCCTGTACCTCATTGAAATGTTCTCATATTGTAAATTTCCTTCTATAGAAAACAGAACTACAGATGCAAAGTGGTTGTTTTCAGTGACTCATCTATTGCTACTGATTTCTAAAACTCCATTTGTTATTATCTAGAGTTATAATTCCTTAACCTCACCTTATACCTATGTTGTCCTAAAGTTCTGCTAATTTAGAACCTTAATTTATTCTGTAGATGGATAACTGTGTAAATTGTGCAGAAGGCTCAGATAAATTTCTACCTGTTGTTACCAGCACAGTAATGGCATGGGGGGAAAAGAACTCAGGATTGAATCAAATCCTAACCATTCAAGTGTTTCTTGCTTATTTAGTGCAGGAAATAGCATCCTCACCAAATCTGTTTTGTACCTACTGCCAGATGATATTTCTCTGGTCCACGGAGGAAAGTCCAGCCCTTTCATTCCCTCTTTCATACAGGCACATATATGGCAATCTTCCATCTTGTTTTTAATCAGATGAAAATTGAGGCAAAAAAATTGAAAGGCTAATTATCTATTTAATCACTACTGCAATGATTAAAAGGTGAAGTTATAGGTAATGGTTCTTTGTTGGTTCTGTGAAACATTGTTGCAGCAGCCAAAAGACACACATCCATGTATCATAGAGCAGTGCCACATCTAGCAAAAAAAGCTTGATGCTGCCAGCTTCCTGGTAAAAATCCCTTTTAAATCACAATAAAAGACTAAATCCCTAGCATAATACTTTCTGAACAGAAAAATACAGCCTGCCACTATCCTGCCTTAGCTGGGAGGTAAGGAAGATTTCATTCACTGTTTATCAGTGTTTATGCCCATGCCCTTTCTGTACAGATGGAAATGTAGTGAAGCAGAAGCTATTTGGGAAATAGAAGCAGGCTGGCAAAGACTTCCAGCAAGATATGACAATAAAAGGCTCAATACTATTTGTTAGAAATGGCAATGCAAACTAGCTCCATATCTGGAAGGAAGGCTTCACTTTTTCAAGTGCTGTTAGCTTGTTGGTTGTTTGTGTTTTTTTTCCACAGTTTCTAGACTTGAATACTTATTAATAAGTGTTCTTAATCAAATGTCTAGTTTATATTTAAATTACAAATGAATGGAAAGCTGACCAAGGAGGCAGAAAACTAAAGGTGTCAAATTACTGTGTCTGAAGGTTTGTTGAACTTTTTTTAAGAGTGTTTAATGTGCCAGTGTCAGTGCTGGGTTCTAACATGTATTCTTCTGGCTCCTGTACTAATAAATGAGCTTGATGTCTCCTAAGGGATTGACAAGAGTATGACCTTGGATATTTTTTTTTTCCTATTAAATATAGGATATCTCTGCAATCTTTCAGAAGTGTGTGTTTCGAAATATTGGAAACAATAATTGAAATAATTAAATGTTCATACCTAAACATACATAGATACTTTTTCTTGAAGGCTAAAAAAATCATGGATCCATAAAACAGGGGCAAGAAGAAAACCCTCAGGCTCCTCTACATATGCCTGCAGTCTTGAAGTCAGTGCTTAGAGAAGGCAGCTAAGCTTGACAGCAAAGCAAGAAACGAAAGAAAACGTATAGACATGCTCCAATCCTCAAGATATTATCTTCTCTGCCCTTCCTGCACCTTACCTGTACTGCCAGAAGGCTTTCCCTTGTGCACTGCACTCTAGTGCTGATCCAGGACTCAAACTGCTTTTGTCCAGAGGAAAGCCTACTTAAGAGAGGCTGCCTTTGCCCCTGGCACAGAAACTCTTCTCACCCGCTTAGATAAAGTGAAGGGTTAAGCTGAAGTAGTTAAAGCAGTAATCTTATTTAATTTAAAATAAGATGAAAAGCAAAATGAACAGAGAGTGGAGCATGTGGTTTAGAACAGAGTATCTTTGGAGTCCCTTAAGCCCTTCACAACTAAAGCATCATGACAGATTTTAGTATTTTGGAATCTCTCCCTTTCTCTTACTACTTCCAGAAAAACCTTGATGTTCAATATCAGGAAAATTTTATAGGTAGTCTAGTCTGTCCCATGCCAGGATTATGTTCACTGGTATTATGCCAGTTTTCTAGCCACCTCCAGAGCAGCAGCTTGTTTTTTCTCTTAGTCAAGGGTAGTCTTTTACTGGCAAGAATAGTATGAAAAAAGTACTGCAGTATTTTCTGTGGACGCCAGCCAAAAAAAAAAAAAAAGGAAATTATTGGTGAAAAAAATGAAAAAATGAGAAAATAATTGGTTTAAATCCCAAAATAGCATTATGTTGACATATAGTTGCCAGAAAGACAAAAAAAGATAAGAAAATTTAGTCAATTTAGTCCTCCTTTTATTTTTTCTTTTTCTCAGTTCCTTGGTATTTTCCTGCCCTGTACCAATTAAATTTTTTGCCACATTTTTTTTCCCCTTGAATAACTTATTTTTCCACTTTTTAGGCAGGTATCTTAAGCATTATTTTTTTAGATTATTGGGGCATCCTCTCATTTCTACATTTTTGTTGTGGTACATCAGCCTTCACTATGCTTCAGTGCAGTGTTTTGTTCATAATACAATGGCCACAGTCTCTGGCTATGTACTAAGATCATAAGTTTTAATACATCTCTTTTAAGTGATTTCTCCTTCCTGATCAAATAGATGGAAAATAATAACAGGGACTCAAAAGACCAAAACAATTGCAATCTGTATTTCAAATGAAATGAGACTTACTAGTAAAGCACTTACTTTTGCATATCTGAAACTACAACACAGTTTTCATTAACCTGGGAATATGAGGACATCCTTTATATGAGCAATAATTCTGAATCAAATGTTTTCTGTAAAAGTATTAATTATTGCAAGAGAGTATAGTTACAATCCAACTTTGTCAAAATATACAAAGATATTAATAGGAACAGTAAATATGTGAAGCTTTGCCAAGATATTCAAGATTAAGTTTCCAAATCTTATTCTCTTAGCTATCTTTAAGTACCCTGTGCTTTGTAGAAATATATTTCTGTGTATAATCCTGTACACAAGAGTGACCCTGTGGCCATGAAAATTTTGGTCATCCTTTTTCTCTCAGAAAACCTTCAACAAACTACATTCTATTCAGAAGTGTATGTGTACATCTGTACTGTCCTTCACAGTATATGTAAAAACTAAGAATTTGTATCTTAAAGGCTATAACAGAATCCAGAGAATTACCAATGTCCCAGAGTCATATAGTGACTTGGAATTTATCAGGTGAAAATTTCCAGGACATCCATTACTGTTGGTTGCAAATACAGACAAACACATCACATCAAGTCTTTTGTGTCCTCTCATAGGTAAACCTTCCATTTCTTTTTCACAGCATCAAGACATTGGCATCTTATCTGGTGGCATGCAATGAGTTATTTAATATGAAAGCAACTACTACTACTACTCCTCTTTCATTTTCATCAGAAAAGCCCACTGTTTGTAGAAGAAATTCTTGCTTTAAGCCACTAAGTTCATGCCCTCACCTTTAATATTGTAAATTTTTAGGTTTATTTTAGCCTAAGGCCAGGTTTTGAATACGATATTCCAGTCCTTCTCTAAACTGAAAATATTCACATCTGATGACCTCATATTTTGTCACAAAAATTGTGGAAGTACTATCAAGTTGCAATACAATCAGTATGACTTTTCTAATACAGATGAGATCTAAACAAGGAAATTTTTATTGCTGCTTGCTTAATTGCTGCAGGGTTTTTATTCTCTTCAAAAAGAGTGGCAACTGAATTCATCAACAGAAAACACTCTCACATATCAGGCTGATAGTTCTTTTCAAGTCTTCTTTCAAAAATTTTAGCTGTATTATTTATCAAAATTGGTAAAAGTTCAAGATGGGTCATCCAAATAACTTTTTCACTACAGATGGCTTGCTGAAAGTGCTCATTTTTTCCTACATAACCCTCCTATGTGACAAAGCCAAATCTGCTATGGTACTGAGGACCACGCTGTCTCATGTTTTGGTGGGGAATGGCACAAATAAACAGAAATTGTGCGAAGACTTCCAAGAAACACTGAGTTACAGGTGAAAAAATACAGTGACTCTTTGAAATACATAAGGTAATTAAAATAACATCCTAAGCTCTCAAAACCTGCTAGCCTTTTTTGAGTATCTGAAAAGTAAATCCTGCTAAATCTCACATATGCCTGCAACCACATGCAGACACTATAACAAAGTATAACACTGATTTTTCAATTTTTTTTTTTCCCCTGGGTTATTTTGCTTCTAGTATTATCTTTCTCCTAGCATTTCTTTAGATTAGCACCTCTAGGGTAGTTTCTTTAGTGGTAACAACAGGGACAGTGCTGTCTCAAGGTGGAAATAGTAGCCATTTAAATAACACACTGCTTACAGCTGCTTCGCACAAACCCAGGTGAAAAAACATGGTTAAATTCCCCATAGCTATTACAACTTGCCTGCATTTATGTTCCATTCTAAATACTGAATAGAGTCCTCAGGACAAAGCTGAAATGTTCAGTCTGTTGCTTAGATACTACTTTCACAGGCTTCATATGAAAAATCTGTGTATACAGGCAAATAAACAGATAAGTTAATAGGCTGAACCCGCAGTGGACAAACATTCATCACTCCTTTGGTACTATCTTTGGTGCTATATTTTGGTATGGGAGGAACAGGTGTGGAATACATAGAACACTAACACAATGCAAAATGAAAATAACTGCTTTGCTGGGATGCCTCCTCCATGCAATATTTGATATTTGGGGTCACTCTACCCTAATGAAACAAGTTACATGAATCTGCATTCATTTGGGTCACTTATCTTTGTGTATTCTTGCTGTATAGGATACAGAGATGAATATCCTGATTGTTTACTTTATCAAGGGTCACTTATAATTTGTGACATTGCAACAACAGATCAAAACCAAGATCATATCCTAAAGTTAGAAAATCACCTTGGTCACATACACTATGGGCTTTATTCCATAACTGAGAGGAGTTAAATTTGAATAGGTTCAAATATTCTATTCAGAATGCCCAAATTATATCTAGTGAAAACTGCTTTACTAAAAATAGATGCTGTTCTGCATAAGCATTAGATTGGTTCCTGCTATGCCATTTCCTCAGTAGGAAAAAAAAAAAAAAAAAAAGAAGAAAAAAGAAAAAGCAATAGTGGTGTGTGTTCTGCTCTGCTAATATTCAAAAATTAATTTGTTAATTTTTTTTAGCACCAATAATTTATGACTTGGAGCAACATGCTCAACAAACCGGGTGTTATGTAAAAGCTGACAGTTACAACATCACAATACAACAGCATTACCTATTATGTAGTTAAGGTGATACATACTACTCTTGTGAAACACACCACAAATTATAAAACGTTTTGGAGCAAATCCATTCTGCTCTGCTCAGCAAAACAAAATGGCTACACAGATTACTGGGTTTTGCCTTTTTGTTACATTTTTTTGTTAATCCCCTGCAAGATAAGTGTGTACTTTCATAGGTTTTGCATTAAGGAACAATTGTGAAAGCAACACAAACAGAGAGGAATTAAATACCTAGATTCAATGCCCAGTACCTCTTTGCTGGAGGGAAGAATAGATAGCCAAATAATTCTGAATTAGAAAACAGTTATGTTTTGTAAACAAATTTTCACTCCTTGAACTAGATTTAATTGGTTATTTAGTTCCGCCTTAAGCATTATTTTTTATATCAGTTTGTCATTTAGTTCATATAATTACTGCAAAAGTTAAAAAAAATCAGTCAAGATATTTAAAATGATATATCAGTCTAGCTATCTGCATTAAATGTACTTTCCATCAATTTCTACTACCAGAGAGTATAAACAGCTGCTAAGTACCACTTCTGTTGCAACTTCAAGATGAAAAATTATATATATATGCCATTTTTTATATTTCTAAACCTGAATTTTTTATCTGGCAGCGACATAGCCACTACTGACAGAATTACTGGTCTTTAAAATTCTTTCGTAAAGAGTTATTGTAACAATAATGACATTCCTTACATTATATACTGTCTACAAAATTATTCTACAGTAGATTATAATTTTCCAGGCATGAGTTTTAGTGAGAGAGACTGAATTTTAATGATTGGTTTCTATGTTTGCTTTTAGGAAATGAGCCATGATCAAATATTATCATTATAAATATGCTTATTAAAAAAAAAAAAAAAGAACTTAATCTTCTCACCAAGAATCATGTCTCAGTAGAGGCGATCCATTGTTTGGGTTCATTTTTATTTAAAATAAAAGAATGTTATTAAATACTGTATTTTTGCTAAATACCATGCTTGATTTTTTCCTCAACTTTTCCCTAAAATGTGTTTAGAAGCTTTTTTTGTCTACAGAAATCAGTGGTGATTTAACATCTATTTTCCACTAGAAACCAAGAAAACACATTGAATAAATAAAGAAAACAAAGAGACACAAGCATTTAACCAAATCTTTTGACAATTTATAATCAAAAAAATCAAAGTCACATTACAAATTTTCTGCTGTGAACCAGGTAACATTCTGTAGTTCCTTACACCTGCATGACACAATATCTACCTTCCTCTTGGGTCCCAGCAGTCCCTTACATTGTGCAAAGGGATGCACACTGAAAAAGGGATGAGGGAATGTTTGTACAGAAAACCAGTTCAACTATTTGATACCTATAGGCTTTCAGGAATACAGAGGAGTCATTTATGTACCTAAATTCCTCGCCGGAGGGGAGCATAGAAATGGGAGGGAAAACTCTAGGCAGCCTTCAGGTCAGATGATCCTGATGTGTCTGGTGATGTACTCACCAGGGCAACTGGCAGCTCCCTCCTGGCCAGTCCCTGCAGAAATCAGGGTATTCAAATGCAGGGAACAATTGCATTTATTATTTATTTATTTAATTAATTATATAAATATATTTATTTAATATATTTATTATATATTAAAAAAATGCAGGTATTATCCTGGCCTGGAGTCAGAAATCCTGGAGGGCACCTCTGACAGCATGAGGGCTGGGCAGGGCTCCCATACCCCACAATGCAGTTATAGCCTGAGGTGTCTACTTGAGTCTTCCTTCTTCTGAACTTCTCTTTTCAACCAAGGGCTGGATCCTGTTACACTATAAAAGCATCTATTTCAGGATAAAAGGTGACGAGAAGTAAAATCATCCTTATGGAAGTTAATTTGATATTTAGAGCACTGCAGAGAGAGGGAGCAAGCTCATTACAGCATGCCTTCCCACTGCAGGCAGAACCAGCATGGAGAAGAGGCCTCTGCAGAGGAGTGACTTTATGCCTCTCAATGAACTGTTTCAGTGATGGTGGAGAGGTACAGCTGGATAGAGCTTTTAGTGTTTGAAAGAATTATATCATATGCAAGACTGTGGTTTCCTTCACTGTTAATTAAAGCAGTTTGATGCCTCAGGGCTAGATGGTTCCTTTCTGGTTTTAATATAAGTGATACAATATATAATACTGGAACTATCATAAATACAGGTGCTTCAATTCATAACTTATAATCAGTAAAACTCTACTTTTAATCATAAAAGTAGCTGTCCTTCAAGAGCTCATTAAATGGTCATGTAGACAAAATGAGAGGCACTGTGGATTATTCTTTTATTTGAACATTTATTCATTCATTTGATCATTTACTTATTCATTCATGATTTTATTCTTATGATTCTTGCACTCATCATGAATAATGTAGTTACAGAAAGCTGCAGTTCAGCAGAAATATGTCAACGTTTAAGCATGTGAGTTGTCACTTTGAAGTCACATATATTACTGGTCAAACCACAAGGTAGTACAAGTGATCTCAGGAGAGCTTCACCAATGGTAGAGTTTGCTTGAAATGACTGGGAGGATCTTTCAGTCAGCCCCTCTGTGGCAGGACAATAAAAAGCTGACATGACATGCTTCATATAGCTTCTTTTGGCAAATAATAAAAACTATTTGAAAATGAATTTGATTCTACTGTGGTGAACAATCTGTTCAGAAGCTCTGTGTCCTTGAAGACAAGAATCTTAAGAATTCACCATATGGGCTGAATTCGCTGGATTTATGTTGAATGATTCAAACCATTTACATTAGTCATCTGCTACAGGAAAATATACACATATGTATGACAGAGATATATATGTTCTCCCAGTGGAGCTAGGCATCAGGACTGACTTCTGAAGGGCATTCTAGCATTCAGGGAAGATGTTTGATGGTGACATTCTCAAGGCTTGAATGAATGCAAGCATACAACGGTGAGGAGCCACAGCCAGCAGCAGTAATTTTCCAAGTTGAGAGGGTTCAATAAGGACAGAGCCATCTGCTAATATTTTTCTATTATTATTTTTTATTTATTTATTAAAAGAAAAATAACAACAACAACCCAAAACAAAACAAAAAGCAAACAAGGAAACAAGAAACTCATTATTTGTAACCAAACACAGGTCTTAGTTAGTTGGGTTTTTTTAAGTTCCCAAACTAACCTAAGAGCTTTTTTGCCTATCTGGGGAAATCTGGAGGAGATTTAGAGGCAAACTCAATGAACTTTTGGATATGATCTTCTGTTATATATGATTTAGTACTCTGCCTCCATATGGAAAATCAATTTAATGTTAAGTTAATTTCAGTGTCTCATTCCAGCTTGTATATAACCTTCTTGTCTCCATTAGAAACTTCCTGATAATGTGTGCACTGACATCTCATGTCTGTGAGCTGGTATGGAGTCAATATTCCTGGTGTGCTGACCAAGAGCGAGAGATAATAATTCTGTTCATGCAATAGGGATTAATCTTCCACTGCAGTAAGGAATGCATCTAAATTGTACAAGATTCTTCATGCAGACCAGCCTAACACTTGTAAGAGTGTGCACGCAGGTGGGCAGCCCTGCCAGGCAGCTGTACTAACAAAACAACACCACAAGAAATTGTAAGAGTTCTACAAAGAGCAAAAGGTGGGTAATGCATATGTAGACATCCAATTCTGACAAGGCTACATTAACAAGATAGCAACATAAGAAGTAGTAGAAATGACAACTATGATTGATAACAGGAGGGGGTCACTAACTTGAAGGAATTGCACTTGAAGTGCAAACATATCAGAAATGCTGAAGAGGTATAAAATTAGGGACACCAGGAAAGAGTAAATACAAAAAGCCTGTTTATTTGGGAGTGGATGAGAGTGATAAAGTGAAAAAATTGAGAAGTTGAAAAGTGTGAAAAAGGGAATGTAAGCAGGAGTGTGTTATTTAACTAGCAGTTTAGCTGTATCTGTTGGGTAGTCTTCTGCTGATCCCACTTGGAGAAGGCAAATAAATCTGTTATTATTCTGATAATATTGTTCTGACTTTTTTCTGTGGTGAGTAGGGGTACTTGGGGAGTTTTCTCCAAAACTGGTGATGGGATATGTGAAGGGAGTGGACAAATCTTAGTAGCTGTGGTACTGAACTTTTAGCAGAATCCATATTCAGGGTTAGACATTGAATCTCACAATAAATAGACTTACAAAGGCTAGCAAGGCAAATGATGCATTTCTAAATGCTGAGAAACACTCAGTCCCCTATGCTGCTAAAATCAGTATTCAGTATGTCTGTTAGCTGCCAAAACTGCTTGTCACTTACCTGTATTAGCATGGAAGTAGTGAAGGCACATATTTACTCAATCCTGTAATGGTTTTATGGGAAGGGTGAGACTCAGATTCAGTTCTGTTCCTTATGTGAGTTAGACCCACATCTTCCCCAGCATAGTAAGAAATTATATCACATGGACCTCTCCTGATCTCTTTTGGGATATTTTCTGCAAAATACTTCTAAAATTACTGGATCAGAATTTATGTTCACCAGTCTTCTATTGATGCCTAGGGGCTTAGATAGTCTCACAAGGGTTATAAGGAAATTTGGAGTTCATAAGATCTGAATGTGCAGGCATCACTGTCAAACCTCAAGCACATGTGTGGGTTCTGTATGTGGTCCTGTTGTAATGCTAGAGACTCCAGATACCTTGAGTACAGCTAGCTTTTGGGTTGGTTTCATCATTTTTTGGAATCTGCAGGAATTTTGAAGGAATTTAATACTTTGCTGATTACAGCTGAATGTCTTACAGTTGTTTTCTGAAACAGAAGGCAATATACAACACAATTTTCTATACAATACAGAAGCTCAGCATATGCTGTTTACAGTTTTACATTATCTTCAGTATCATAAGGCTCCAGTGACTGATAAGTGCTTCAGAAGCACTGAGAATTTCTGCATGTTTGTGGTTTTAAGTGGTCTATGATTGTCCTGCTGTGAAAATACAGAAACAGCATACTTTGTAGCAAGTTCCATTTTAAGTTTTCCCCCTTCCACTTGTAAAAGCAACCAAATAACACTTCATTTGTTGTCTTCTAAATTAAACAGTTGTAGAATTACTATAATGTTCCCAGCGGCTTCCATGTTGCTGTATACAAGCTGATAAAACTGAAATCTTCTCATAATGTCCTGCTGGGACAGAGGCTTGGGTTTTGTGTTGATTTGAACATTTTCTATATAATTTCTCTCTTGCTTTTTATTCGACTAACAATCTTTTGTGCTGCTTGACCATTAGAAAAGCAGAAAATCTAATTTTAAGTGTTCACTAAAATGTGGTAATTCTAGACTCATTAAAATTAGACTTTGTCAGATTGTACAGACCTTGATGTTAAACTCTTATATCTCATCTCAGATATCTACTTAACTTATAGGCAGTTTTGCCAATTTAAAAAAAAAAAAAAAATCACAGCAAAATGTTGAGAATTATCCTGACATTAGGAAACAGAAGATGTATTCACTGGCCTACACTGTATGTATCAGGCAGAGAAGTTGAGACAGCATAATCTCACAAAGACAAGGATAAGGAGCAACCTAATAATAGCTTACAGATTTCTGAAGAACAGATACAAAAATGCAGAGACAATCTCTTCTCAGCTGTGGCAAATGGCAAAAGAGGCAATAGCCAGGTCGGACATCAGGAGAAACTTCACAAAGAGCTTGGTGCAACACTGGAACAGGTTGTCCATGGATGATGTGGACATTCTAGAAAGTTTTCAAGATCTGGCTAGACAAACCAATGGCTGACATAGCTCAGTGCTGGGGATAGTAAGGCTTTGATGGGGAGGCTGCACAATGTGCCCCTCTGATGTTCCTTCCAAACAGCATTTCTCCAGCCCTGTGATGAAATTCTGTAATTCTCCCTTCTTAATTTAGTGGAAGTGCATGTGGAAAAGTTCTGTAGAGTTTTTTTTCTAAAAATGGATGATTATGTTAATTGCTAAAATAGTTTAACAGAACATTTTTTTTTTCCTACAGAAAATAAGCACATACATGAAGAGCAACAAGGCCTCATTGTACAGTACAGCTTCAATCCATTCCTTCATTTTTCCTGTGAAAAACATGGTGATGATGGGAAGTCAGAGGCTGTAAATTACCTACATGGAGCCTTAGGTTCTAAAGGGGATATGGACTGCAACTCTTAAAGTCTTGGACATTTATGAGAGATGTTTTATTCCCTACCCAAAAACCTCTTTTGCTTCTTATCCTTTCATTATTCAAGGAGCATGACGGAATTATTAGCCAATGATTATAATTCCTTTCTTATCTAAAACTGAAATCTTTATGCCCCCTATTATGGAGTGCAGGGAGACAATACCAGTAAAGGAGCATTCAATGAAATCCTTTCATGCACATTCACACCTAATACAAACTACTGCAGTAGACAGAACACTGCCATGAAAATGTATTCTCCCTCCTTTCTTGCATCCACTTCCTTCAGCCATATAATGTAATATTTGTTTTTTGTCATAGAAGAGCTACCTGCAACAATGCAGCCAGGGGTATCCTAGCACTTAATGGCCATGCTCTGAGCCCACACTCTTGGTAGTAGTGTATGTTTGCTGCTGTCTGTGTTGTTCAGAGAAAGTGTGCATATGATGCATTATATTTAAGATTAGTGGGAAGAATGAAATAACACCTATGGGAAGAAATCAAATCCGGCATTCACCAATATAGCAAAAACGATCAGATTAAATAATTAATTTTTCATCGGACTAAATCTATGTAGTTTGTGCATCAAACCTTGCTTGGGAAAGTGATTTTACAGCCATGATTTATGGGATCAGTAAACAGAGATTACCCATCATGCTTGTCAATCTTTGCATTGCATTGATAGTTTACAAAAATAGCTTGAAAAGTAAGTAGGGTATACTTCATGATTCCCTTAAGAATATGTATAGACCTGCTATAGAGTACACATTTCCAAGAGACCTTTCAGAGCTTTAGCAAGGAAAAGCTTTTGGATCCCAGTCGAGTTCTTCAGTGTATAAGTCTGCTGTGCTAAATATGCATCTCATGAAGAGAAAGTTGGGTACTGAATAATGAATTCTGCCCAAGCCTCAAGCTTTGTTGGACTTTTCCCTATAAATTTCTGATGAATTGGTAAAGCTGCACTAAAGAAATAGATTAGAAACTGACTGATCCCCTCACAATAGTGACCTCAATTTTGTAGATGCTAAGAATCACAAACTAATCAAACAGTCTCCTTCTTTTCATTAGAGACAAGAATTTTATTTTACTTCTGATTCGTATTTATTTTTTCCCAAGGACCTTTTTAGATTCTATCAACAAGTAAGACCATTTTCCCTAAGGTATATTGTGATTTCTCAGCCTCTGAAGCAAAAAAGATATAGAGGAGGCTATGGCATGGGTTAATTTATTTACAAGTACCTGCTTCTACTGATTAATGTTTGTCTGAACCAGAAGGAATCTACTTTTGGGTTTTATCATTAAAAATGTGAAAGCAATTCTGCTAATACAAACTTTTCTTTCTCAGGCATGTCACAGCTATTTTAAAATCCACAGGAAGTAGCAAACTGTCTATTTTTCTGTCCTTAAGCCTAACCCCTGCTGTTGGCCAGCAGTATGATGTTGGCCAGACATCTCAGATCTTGACATTCCTACAATCTACCCATTGATATTTGCTAATGATCTTACTCCAAGTTTACTGTAGTGCAACTCAGAGAAAAAGCCTATCTTTTTTTTTTGCACTAGTTTCCCACCCTGAGCACTAGAATGGTCTTTATTATCATCCTTGGACTTGTAGAGAGGAGTAATTCCCCTTTCTGCAAGAACTTGTGGAAAAAATTGTACATTCTGCATCAGCTTGGAGGACAGCCTACTCAATAAATGCTCTCCATACCTCTAAAATATAAAAAAAAAATATTTAATTTGCTTTGCATTCAGCAGCATCTGGTGTTTTCAACTTTAGCATGTCTACCTCCCCATTAATTTACCAGAAACAATGCCAAGGTGAAGCCAGCTTCAGTTTAGATGGTTGCAGAAATTCAACATCGTGAGAGAGCTGTGAGGAAGCCTATAGCAGAGTCAAAAGGAAAAACATAGAAACATATAAAATCCTAATGGAAGCACAAGGAGTTGGAGGGCAGCAGCTGGAGACTGGGAAAGACTGCCCAGCAGAACCTCGTTGTGTGGCTCTTTGACATAGCCCAGCAGCTCACTGAAGCCCTTAGACATCTCTTACATCAGTTAGACAATGAAGGATTGCTTTATACTGTGAAACCAGATATATTTTGATCACAGCATCTCTCTGTGCATGCCTAATTGTGCCTGAATAGTGTGACAGTTACAAGAGCATCATGAATCATCACCAGTATAAAAATCCTAAGAACAGGTCCCAGGCTATCTGCCAACCAGACTGATTAGCAAGTGAGAGACAAAAAGAGAGACAGATTTCCCTTTGTCTCTTGTGCAGTTTTCCAAAAATTTTAGTAATATCAGGATATGTGCTGATATCTGTTATACTCCATTTGGTGTACAATTTACAAACAGTTGAAATGCTATCCACCATCACTACCAGGAACTTTTATATTCTCAGTTTTCACCGATATCAATAAAAGCTCTACCCTAATGCCAGTGAGTCTAGGGAAAGGGTTTCTATTGACTTGGATGGGGGATGGAGCAGTATCCAAACGAGGCAGAAAATTATTTTCTCTGTTTGCTGTTCATGAGAAATTAATCTGAAGAACAGCTGACTTTTAAAGAAAATAATGAAAATAGTTTATTCTGTCTAATTACTCTGATGATATAGAAAATTCCAGCCCAGAATCTGACTAATTAGTGTGAAAGAAATATTTTGGACTAATTGAAAATATTCTTTCCTTTTCCTTGCAATTAAATTTCAGTTCACATTCCTTAATAATGGAATGTAACTTTAAAAAATGCCCACTGCACAAGAAAAGGGATAAGCAAAACAATAAAAGCACCTCTGAGATTAAGGCATTGACCGAGTTCTCTGTGTTTGTATTCAAAAGTATAAAGAATAGTGCAATTTCCTCTCCTCCATACTTCTAAGTAACACTAAGCTATGCAATGTTCTTTCAGTGATCCAAGTTAACTGAAATTTGAGACATAGCAGCTTAAGTCAGCTTTGTATTCCTGAAATTGAAAACAGCCCACCCTTGTCATTTGATTCTTTCTGGGTATCTTATCTACTTGTGCCTATGTCTGTACCAAATTTGTATTCCACCAGTTGTTTTTAAATGTCATACACTTAAGCACATCCTGGACATACGAAGGTAAAACAGCAAAACAATTTCTACTTCCTCAAAAGTTTTATTACTGTTGGGATCTAATTCTCCCTCAAAATTCCTGCAATAAGGTTGTATTGCTGCTCATTCAGATGGAAAGGAAATTTGTATTTCTATTTTGAACAAATATGCAGACTTGTAAAAAAAAAAAATTATCTGGGACAAAAACTTTACACCAGATCTACCAAAAAAAAAAAAAAAAAAGAACTTGTGCATCTATTTGCTAAAATGGAGTATGCCCTATCAAGGACAAAGAAGTGACTATAAATAGTCAGTAATAAGCAGAATATCAAGAGCATATGATGGATTGTAAAGAGTTACTGCTGACATGCACATGGACTTGTCACACTGGACTGCATTCGATATAGTACTTGGTGGAGTTTACTGCAAAAATATTTCTGGAATGCATTGGACTGATTACACAGTAACAGATTGACCAACAGAGTTAAAGATATTTGATTGTTTAAAACATCACAGGCTATTTATAAAATAAAGCCTTTTACTGAGTTAGCTCACAACTAATGAGCTAATATCTTATGTTGAGGTCAAAGAAGCAATTTACTGAGCTCCATCTAATGGGGAACCCTGTGCTTAATCTAGTTCTGCCAGCCAGGCTGATTCTACATATCTGTCATCCATTGCTTTGGACAGTGATTGTGAATTGAAAAGTCAGAAAACATGCAGAACATACTGAACATTTTACAAGAAACTAGGACCCATCGGATACTGAGGATACTGAATGTCTGGGTAAGAGTCACTCAATAGCCCAGACTCAAAGTCTGGATTTCAGCAGTATTGATTTTTGGTTGAGTCCTTTTTCTAACAGCTGTTGTGGGACAGAGGAGCTAAATCTTCCTGAAATTCATCCTACCTGACAGTACACTGGCCAAGGTACACAGGTGTGAGTGCTGGGTGTAGATCTGGCTCAAAGATCTCTACTGCTCTGAGCTGCCTCACATAGGATGCATCCCTCACATCAATAAACAGTGTAAATATCTCCCAGTCCTGCTGTAGTTTATGTCTCTCATATTTTAAAGAGACTCCTGAGACTCCTAAGCAAGGAATGGGAGTTGTCACATTTGTTCATACCCATCTTGGTGTTAGAACAGCTGTGTTTTCCACTCCTCTGGTTGCTCCCTGGAGGTTTTAATGAGGATCATCAAAGGAAGACACACACTCTGCCTGAGGTCATTTTTTTGCCCTCCCCACACTAGGGAAATGTGCTCACTGGGAAGATGTGAGGTGTTTTACAGTGACAGGGAAAAGGCAGAGGAGAAGAATATAGCAAGCAGAAGAGCATTTTGCTGGCTGGAAGCTGCCCATGTAGCCCCACCAGATTTTGTTTGTCATTAGGGCCACCCCATCTGATACGAAGTCCACTGTGTTTAAAGACTGGGGAACATGCATGAGGGGACCATGTGTCCGAGTGAAAAGAAAACTTGCTAATTTGGGAAAGGAGATTTCACCTGACTATTTTTGTGAGAATTCACTTTAGGCTCCATCATCTGAGTGCCTGATTTTTCAAGAAAATTTTAAGAAACTAAACTCTCCTCACAGCATGTTTACAAAATGTGAAAATATCATTATCCTTGCTGAGAAGTCTTCAGGCCAGATGGCGAGAGATGTCTGTACCTAAAGGAAATCAGTGGGATATGTCACTAAGCACCTTTAGGATTCAAAGCCAAAATGTCTGCCCAGGATAGGAAATCCAGCAAAGTGCCCAAGATGAACTCATGTGGACTAAGTCTCAGCCCAGTGTATGAGACACAATTCCTTTTTTTCACAGAAAAAAACTTATCCCCTTAACTCCTTGAACTGCTTGAAAAATTTTGGTAAACATATGTAAACAATTTATGTAACAACTGATGCTGTAGCTTCACATTGCCCAGTTCACTCAGATCTGAACACATGACATTGCATACATAGGGATTTGTAGGCACAAAGGGTATTATTACTGTTGCCATGCATTGTATTTGCATTGTGATTTTCTTTAAATGTGCAGCATTGTTTTGTTAAGCAATCAGAATGCAAATACCACTGGCACAGCTAGAATACATTCAAGTGCCCAAGTACACAAAGAATGCAAACTGTGCAGTAAAGCACACAAAGCCCAACAAGCTCATTAGTACCATACTGCAGTGATTACAGAGCAAAGTGCCTTCTGAGGTGCAGTAGTCAGGCTATACAGAGGGAATGCTTTGCAGTGTTTTAATGCAATGATATTTTTAATGCAATTGTGTGCTGCCACAGTAGTTGTATTTCACCAGCAGAAGCTGCTCTGGGAAAGAGGCACTATTCTCTGCTTGTACCTTGCCTAGGTATCATTCTTGATTAGCCATTAGGCACTGCATAATAGTCATGAGGACAAGGATAATAATTCTAAAGATAAAAATTATGATTGGCCAGACCAAAGCCCCATCTATCTCTATATCCCTTTTCTGATAAAAGTCAGAAGTTTGTTTTTAAGCAAAAAACATGAGAAAACAGGCATGTATAGAGTGACTCCTTCCCTGATATGGCCTTTGAGATTCCAGCAATCAGCAGTAAGGATGTGAAAACTGGAACAAGACTCCATGGGGATCCTCTAGCAGTTTGATGGTCTCTGTTGTAACTCAGTGACTCAAAACCAGATAATCAACTGTCTGTTGTCAGCGTACCCACCTTCAACATCCCTGCCAGTGCATTCACATATATGTGAATTACACACACAAAAATAACCATACGCTGTCCTGTCTATGCCACCTACCACAAAAAGATGGTGCAGGTCTTCAGTATAGTGATTTGAAAGGGCTACTGAGAGAAAGTAAAGTTTTAAAGGAAAGTCACCATGTGACTTTCATGGTGTCAGAAACCTTGTCAACCCTTCTTTGAGACAGTGGATGGACTAAATGTCCTCTTGGTGCTCTTTCCTGCACTGATTTTTTCATGAATCTATGATTATTCAGCTTCTATAACAGCTAGAAAGTTCAGTTTTAATTAGTCCGAAATAGGAAAATGTCTTTCATTCTGCTTGAAAATGTAACGCGCATAATGTTTCATCTGGTGGAACCAGATGAAGATCAGTAAAAGCTGTGGTCATGTGGGGACCATAGCTCTTCAATAAGCCATAGCCTAGGAACTGAACAGCCATACATATATCTTCTGGCCATGAGCAGCACAGAGAGGCATGATTTATCTTAGCAAAAACATCTTTACATTATTCACCGAACAAAGGTTGTGGGTCTGGTGGACATTTCTGTGGAGCTTCTTTCTGCACTTTAGGGTATTCTTAGCAATTGACCTTAGCAACTGATCTGAGCTTCCTCCTTTGCAGCAGGACCCAAGCAATAAATCAGGCTGGTATGCTAGAAAGAGAATTTAAGTATATAGGCAGGGATGGTGGTGAAGCAAACTGCAAAGTGCTCCATTAAACATATCACCTCAATGTCTGCCCTCAGAAATTCACGTCTCCAGGGTGATCTTCTCTTTTGAGAAGTGGTCCTTTTTATAAGGCAGGAAGCATTAGGTATGCTCATATCTCAGTCAAAGAGTTTCCTACACAGTGCCAACAGTTATTCAGCAGTGCTCATTATGCAGGTGAGCTACATCACAGTGCTGCTACTCTGCAACACTCTGCAGATCTCTATGCACCATGTGCACAATGTCTGAAATATAAGCAAATTTATGCTGCACTCATCCTTTTTGTGGTTATTAGTGTCACTTAGTATCATCTTCCTCCAGCAAATTGACTCACCAAGAAAAATGCACAAGTGCACTTTAAAGCGGATCACATTATCACGCCTACTTCTCCTGAAGAGCCAAGTGTCATTACTACTTTTCACAAGGAATAACTGCCTAAACTGTTTCGCATTCTGCAGTGCATCAACGGTGCTCTTCCTCCACTGAGTCTGCAGTTCAGAAGAGTGATGGAACAGTAATGCATGTCTATCTCATTGTTCTACATGGAGAGATAAAATCTACTGCTCGCTTTATGCCTCCTTAAAAGTTAGGGTATTTGGTTCTGGAGTCTTTTCATCAAGATATACAGTTATATATCACCTCTAAGGCTCTGATCATATTTCAGGTGTCAACAAGACATTTGCATTAAAATTACTGAGTTTACTCAAAAGCATATTAAAGTTTTCTCTCTCAACACTACTGATTAGATGACATATCCCGACCGCACAGTTAATTCCACAGTCAGGTGTAGACAAAAAGGACCAACAATGGTCAAGTGCTGATAGGATTTTACTTCCAAAATATTTTCACACTATTCACTAGAACTTTTTCTTCCTCTGTGTGTATTTTCTAGAAGGTAGATGGAGTATCAAATAAATACAAGGGTGCAGACTCTTAAATGGTAAGATTATGACTAAAACCATGAACTTGGAACCAGGAAATAAAATATCAGTAAGAAGACTTTTGGCTAAGAAACAGAGTGAGAAGAGGTGCTAAGGGTCAGAATGGAGAACAACTAGCAATTTACTAAGCTAAAGAGCAAAGCCAGAGTCCAGTAAAACTCCATATTAAACAATTAGACCTGAGATGAGAAGCTGCCAGTGCTTGAGATAGACAAGCTATGGCCACCCAATGTCCAGAGATGAGGGTTAAATAAACTAGAAAATAACCAAAGGAGGAAAGTTCTAGCCAGGGATTACATTATACAACCATACATTGAGAGAGCTTCTTATGCTTGATTGCTACAGCTGTGTTTACCCAAAATTTTATGTGGGGCACCAGCCTTCTGGGACACTGCCTCTGGTAGCCTGGTGGCTTTTTGCACTTTGCTTAGTAATGCTTGTCAAGAGGCTGTCAGGAAAACCATCAAAGTAGACACTTGAGCTCAGATCTCAGTGACTTTTGATGGGACTGACCAAACTTTGTGCTTTTAAAAATCCACCCCTTGTTCTCTGCAAAGTGGTGGCTTCCCATGAGGTCTGTTATGTTTGCAACTATGAGCGTTTGGTGTTTCGTGACCTCTTCTCATTCATTATCACTTCCCTTAACGTCATGGCAAAAGAAGGGTAATGATTCTTTTTCTTGCAATTGTAACTAAAATGCTACCAGAGCAGAGGGTGCGTGTTGGCCAAGGTCTTTATTATGCAACTGTATGCAGATCACTGTGAATTGCATCATCCATCTAGTTCAGTGATGCAGCACCAAGGTCACTGGACAGTTTTAAGCTAATGATGCGACCATAAGTCTAATAAATGTGCTTGGTAATCACAGCAAACGTATTGTCACTGTTGCAGATGCTATTCTTTCAAAAGCACTTGGCAAACAACTAAAACATAGCCCTTGTGTTTGCTTTGACCCTCTCCTAAGAATGCACCATCAGGAACACTGAGGAGATGAAATTGTTTAAGAAGACAAGTCATGGCCTACAGCTACAGAATTGGTACTGCTCACAGCACTCTTGCAGGTTGCTTATAATAAACAGGCAAGAGGCTAACTGAACATGAATCAGTGAAATTTTGACAGAGAGTAGATTTTGGAAAGAAACATATCCATGAGTGATACCAACACAGGTAGAGATCAATTTCTTATTACAATGATCTAGGCAGGTTGACATTAATTATGCAGTTGGTTTTTGCAGCCATCATGCTGCAGTAACCCATTACTTGCTGATCCAGTAGCCTTTTGCTGTCTTTCAGGAAATACATTAACCAGTAAATGCATTGTGTCACCATGAACTTTGTCATTATGTGCAGTGATTCCCCACAGGGCTTATCAAATGCTGCAATTGCTGTTTCTTTGGAAGGATATACATCATCTCCCAGGCTGGGTTCAACAGATGGTTGATATTATGCCCTGAAAAGTGGCAATCTACTGTTCAGAACTTGTTGCAGCTCCAGTGTCTTTCACCCTATCATATATGTGCATATCTCTATTTTTACATATGTATATGGATATCATATATTCTTATGTATGTCACATATTCTTATCTGCCAGGCAAGAAGAAGCCTGCAATGGTCTGACCACTAAATATGCTCTTGACAATAAGGGAGAAAAAAGAAATTTAAAACAGGCACAATTTCTTGAATTCTCACTTCATTTGTACTGATTATTGATAGGAATAAGGATGACTAATTTAGCCATACTGTAAAATTCACTTAAAATCATTCAGTGAACAGAAAATGCCAATATGTGAAGATGGCTGTTTAGCAAGGCACTGAAATAAAGTGGTGGCAAGAGAGGTCTAAGTCAAGACACAGAACTGTCTTTTCTCATTCTCAAATGACATAAACAACACAGTCATGAAATGAGGTCATGATTTTGTTTATAAGCCCTCTGTGGCTTCTAAGCTAAAAAAACTAGAAAAATATTACCCTTAGCTAATGGAGCTTTTCCACCAAGAAGCACAGCATGTGCCCAATTCAATGTGTCAGCAGCTTTCTGCCCTCAGTTCAGCTTACCAACAGTTAAACCATTCAAGGTCATATTATAACCTATTAGAGGTGACATGTGACAAGATGATTTTTGATAGAGAGTGGAACTTTGGTACTACAGAAGTGGCCAGGGAGAGGAGGTCTCTGGATGCAACCTGACATTTTGTCAGCAGCTGCCAGTCAGATATAAACCATTTTATTGCCCTTGCACAGTCAGCCACATGCTGTAGTTTCCTCTCACTCAGAATATGTTCACTTTCATACCCCCCTGCATTTAGCTGCAATAGAACAGCAAAATGTTTATACTACAGCAGAATGCTGCATGCTTTTTTCTGAGGGTGACCTTGAGTATGCCTGGCACACAAGAGGTGCAGTGGAAGTCAGGCAAACACTTTTTCTCCTACACCTCTGCCATACTGCCTGTGTCCAACACTTGTATCACCATTTGAATTAAAAGAAAGAACCTATGTAAATGCCCATTTTCGTGTGTGAATGCACATTCAGAACATTTTATGTGCATGCTATGAAGAACAAGAAACCAAGGACAGATTAGAAAACTTCACTCTCCAAAACCATAATTATTTTTCCCTTTATGTTCTGAAGCTTATTTGTAAGTCTCATGAATTTTTATTAACTCTTTGGGGTGGGAAGCCTGAATTAAAAGTCAGTATGTGACCCATTACTATTTTATAATCCTCTCTTTTGCAAGGTGAAAGCAAGAGTTTGCCAACCTTGTATTTAAACTTACACAGAAAGATATGAGGGAGTTAAATATGAGGGCCCAAGCAAGAGAAAATACAAGAAAGTTAGATGGTGTTGGGAAAGCCTGTCCAGAGACTCAGAACAAGAGCTTATTACTAAATAGACATGTTTTAAACTGATCTTAGATCAAAATAACATTTTGAACTAACAGTATGTGATAGTGACCATAATATTTTTAGATTTAGGAAGTACACACAAGAATAACATGGTCATAAGCATCACCATGGCTATGCTGACCTTCAGAAAGGAGAACTGGGTAATAATGAGGTATCTTGTTTCAAAGAAGTAGAAGGACATCTAAGTTAAACTCTCTCAGTCAGCATAGAGACTCCTGAAGGACACCATACTGAGAGCACAGCACCAGCATGTACCACTTACTGGAAATCCCTTGGGAAAAAGGTAGAAGGAAATTGGCACAGAAAAACAGTAAAGCAAGGAAAGTTACTGGAATTAAGATCTTAGCATTCAAAATTATGAAGTTGTGTCTCAATGAAGAAAAGGAAGAAGTTACAGATTCTAAGAAAATAAACATAAAACTATAATCAGACTACCATTCGTTTTGTAAATGTGGTGGCAAAATTTCAAGGTGTTCATTTTCCCCATAAGTAATTTGACTTGTATATGACATCAAAAGACAAATTGATGGCTTGATTCACTGCTTCCCCTGCCAGTCATATCATGCAGATCAGTACGAGAATGAACATAAAGCACTGCAGAATAGAGCCATTTTATACTTGTTTGAGACAGCATGAATGATAATGGGAAGTGTAGGACAAAAATGGATCTAAATATTTCTAAACCATCTTTTCTGATCTCTACAACTAGTGCAACCATATGAATCTGTCCCCATTCAGACATGAGAATGCCATTAATGCATGGTAAATTAAAGCGCCTGATTTTTATATCCATACCCTGCAGTCATTTGACATGTTTATCTGTGCCTTATTACTGTCAGATTTACTCCCTGATACAGCAGGGCCAAATTTGTCATGTTTACAATTGCTGATCTTCCAAATTCACACAATTCCCACTTACATGCAACTAGATCCTGCCTAGTTATAGCCACTGTTTGCTCCAGGGTCATGCTTCAAATTTGGCCTCTCTGTTCCAGTTTTCATAGCCTTGCAATAAAGAAATGGATAAATGCAGCATTTTTTTCCATAAATGAGTTGTGATTTTTTAAGGAATTAGCTAAGTATGCATTACTATTTGTTTACTTCTCATGACCTCTAGTCTGAACTAGTTCTGTTGGAATTCAGTAAAATGAATTCCAGAATGGCTTGCATAAGTGATCTTAAAAAAAACCCTAAATATGATAGCAATGAGAAATATTTTTACCAAACGCTCTTGCAGCTCAGAAAGAGAATCACTAGCTTGAGGACAAAATGATCAGCTAATTTACCTCTGACCTGAAAAGGATTAGGAATACAAATACTTTTGTGTATTCCTGAGCAGCTTTGCCATACTAAGCTTCTGTCTAAGTGCTTGCAGCATCAGAACCCTCTGTCCCAGAATCACTGGCCCTCTGTCTAGGAAGAAAATATTTTGTAAAAAATTCACCAAAGTGTTCAAAACAATCAATTGAGGATAATCAAGATCATAGGAATATGCATCAAGAAGAAAGACACCATAAGACACTGAAGAAATAATCTGCTACCATTTATTTCCCTCACATTTCCTTTTGTTTCATTGATTTACTTTTCCTAGCTCTTTCTACACCTACCTTAATTTTATCTTCTACTTCATACTTAGATATTTTTTTTATGTTGTGAGTGCACCCATCTCCAATTCCTCTTGATGGCTCGATATTTCTAATACTATATTTTAAAATATCATCTTGTGCATTCTGTACTTTATTGCCATTATAAAAATATTTGGTTCCCCTAAAACTAAAAACAGCAAATAGATTTTTGAGGGGCAGATAATATTATGGAGATTTGTATTTTGCCTGTTCAAATACAGTTCTGCCTTTCAGGAGACATTTTTAGGAGTTGCCTTTACTTTGTGTGGTGCTTCCCTGCAGTTACAGCAGGCAGTGGTTTAGTGAAAATTTAAAAATGTAACATTATTGTGCATTACAAATAGAACAATGGTGTTTTGGACTCCAGCATCTCTTAAAAAAAAAAAAAAAAATAGAAAGAAAGAAAAAACAAGACAATACTCCTAGGTTCCCTCTGTTGTATCAGCCTGTTCCTGGCCAATTCTTCAATGTCACAAAACAGGGTCACTCAGTCTTCTGTCACAAAAAAAAAACCCCAAACCCAAACATATAAATTCTGGATATTAATTAGTAGCTATATAAGATGGCAAGCTGTTTTTTTAAACAAATAAATATGCATTTTTGCTTGATTTACTGTGTCCATTAAATATTTACATAATTGCATTCTAGTTACTCTCTAACATATGTATTGTATTATAAATACTCAGAACAGGATTTTTAAATTTAATTATAATTTATTTCTTTTATTTTTGCACTTTTACTACCTTCTCAATACAATTTCTTTTCTTTAAGCTGTAAGCCTGTCAAAACACCATTATTTTAAGGCCATCTACCTGTTAGCTTGATTTTTTATTTCATTATCAGCCATTAGGAAAAAGCCAGTAAGTCATAGAATCTAATTTTGTTAATGGAACTTAACACAACTCTAGGCAATCTGAAAATAAGTAAATAAACCCCTGCCTCTCCAATAACCGTAAACAGACTGTCAGAAGACTACCAGAAAATACATCTCAGAAAACTGTTAGAAGTGCAAAAAGTCCATAAAGCAAAGCACATGGGTATGCAATCAGGAGCTGCTGTCCTTCCATAGACAATGCAGACGTAAAAATTTTGGAGGCTGACAAACTGCACCATCCAATAATAAACAGAGCTAACACAGTTCCTGGGATCCCCCTAGGAGAAAACAAAAAACACGAAACAAACATGACAGAGTCCATGTATTAATAAATGTAGCACCAAATCTTACCAAACTCAAGTTCATATCTAGCAGCGTGTCGTTGATAGGTTACAGCCAATGGAAGAACCAAGAACTGACATAATGAAATTCAAGCATGAGAGCAAATTAAAATGGTAACCATAAACAGAAAGTAATATATTCAGCATGGATAAAAGCTTCATCAGAAGTACTGCTAATAGGACTGTACATTTACAAATAGATCTTCTGGGCCTCCAGCAGATGCAGCTGCTAAACTTTAATATTAATTTAGCCAAGTTCCTATTTCAGCCAAAATAATCTTACAGAAATTGTTACGCTCTAAAATGGTACTACAGACCTACTCTTCCATCAGGAAGCCTGATGATCTGGAGGGGTTGTATTTTTGTAACACAGAGAACAGATTGTAAGTGTGTCTTAGACACTCAGGAGAGGCTCTGAAAGACTCACACCAGCTGGATGGGCAGAAAGGTCTCCCAGGAAAAAGCTTGACTGGCCTTTTAAAAAAGGGAGCACACTGAGCACAAAGAAAGGAGTGGGAAAAGAACCACCAAGGAAAAATATTTTGCTTATCTTGGCAGTCTTCTCAGCACACTGAAAGGACTGTGACTTTCCACCGTACCTCTTGGTGACAGCTGAGCCCTTTTGAAGTTACACTGTGCCCTCTTTCAGGAGCAGGGAGGCCAGGAGAACTGATGATTATGCTTAGATTATTGCTAAAAACCCACTGAAATACTCCTGCAGATTACAGAGGGCTCACTATTAAACCCTGTGGGAACAAAATCTTCCCAATAAATAATGTTTCACATATGCTTTATTTGCACGCTATTTGCAGCCTGCTTCTGTACAATGCATAAGATCATGTGCATAATACACTGCTGAAGTACATAACGAGATAGCTGCTTTACACACTTCTCCTGTGTCAGT
Source organism: Promerops cafer (assembly GCA_013398275.1). NCBI lineage: Eukaryota > Metazoa > Chordata > Aves > Passeriformes > Nectariniidae > Promerops > Promerops cafer. The sequence continues at coordinate 2,654,500 of VZSE01013631.1, forward strand.
CTCAAGGACTTGGAAAAAGAATAAACCTCTGCCACTTCCTAAAGGCCTTCCTGGTACCCCACTCTTCCAAAGCATCAGCATAACAGAGGCAGAAGGAAAAGACAGACTGTGTATGCATACTCAGGTAGGTCCTTTTATCAGAAATTATCTCCACTAATATAATTATTGCAACTAAATTATGATAAATAAAGCTGTCCTTACGCAATTGTTAGTTTACTTAATGCATTCACATCACATAAAATAGTTGATTTCTTAGGAATCCAGTTACCAGGATGATAAGGTACTTGGTGTTGTTAGCTCCTGGGCCTTTGAGGGAGGAAGGAAAGAATTGATTTTACGGTGACTCAGCACCTCATTGCAACTTCAAAAAGTTAAAAATAAAACATTAAAGACCATGTGATTTAATATCCTCAGTTTAAGTGTTTTTTAAAACTATATAGTGTCATTTAGGGAAATTCCACTGGGCTTTGCAAAGCAAGTTCCTGGCCTCTCCTCTAAGGAGATGTCACGTTGCTCACCTAAACAGTGAGCAGAAATTCAGAGCTGGTATGGATGGCTTTTTGAGCAGGTACCCATGCTGGCAGAGGGATGGGATGCAATAAGAACATAATGTGCAATGACAATTTTCAGCTAACATAATGACTCTTTAGGGGGCTATCTCAATGTGGCACAATTTAGAGCTGTGGCTGCTCCGCCTTGCACTGAAGTCCAATGGCCTCTCATGGTTTGTTCCAGGACTGGCAGAGAGCAGGATGGAAAGGTGGCATAAAAATCGTATCAGAATCAAGAGGTACTGCTGTGCACTTACAAATTCAGTCCTGGATCTAACAATGTGGTACTGCTAAAAAGAAAGGCTTGGCAGAGAGCTTTGTGTCTGGCATGTCCATGAGGGTCAAATCCTCTAGCATGGGAGAAGGGCAAAAAGCACAAGTGATGTTTACAGTGACCAAGAGGACTGGGGCTGTACTGGTGTGAGATTGAGATGGAGGGACACATGTGAGTGGACCCTTTCCACTTCTCTTTCTCTCACATCCTGTCACAGATGCTGTCACCAAATGGGTCCTTTGAATCAGCTGGGTCTAAGAATTTTTTTCTTCATGCTTACATTCATTTCCTTCACTGTTTAGTTAAGGAAGTAGCTTTACCACCCTGCTTGAGGATTTGATATTAAAGAATTGTTGTTGCTTTGTGCAGGAAAAAAGTCTATTGATGTTTCTCCCAGAAAGATGGAGTACTAAACTTGGGCTCACGCATGATAACAGCATAGATGGGCACAAACAAATCTAGTTCCATGCAAATTTCAGTAAGAGAACTGATTTTCTCCTTGGTACTATTCAGTACCCCAAGTGTTCCTATTTTGCATATCTAGTTGCAGGGAAATAGCTAAACATGAAAATTGAAAATTATTAGATTACTATGTATCTTTGCCATAGATGAGTGCATTATCTTATGTATATTTTTGTGAAAAAAAAATCAGATTTTTTCTTTGAACTTTGAAACAGAAGTAATATTTTTATAAATATTTTAAAAATCATGAATGTATTGCTCTTTCTTTTACCATTTAAAATAATTTTTAAATTAAAAATAAAAGTGTATGTTGGATTTAAAAGTTGCCACTTAATTTTAATAGCATGTTTGCAATAATTAACCTTGGTACTTGCTGTGTTCAAGCAGTTTCACATACCAAATGAGAAAGGACTACAGAACCCTGTCAATAGGTACTTAATGTTATTAATTAATTTTAGAAACAGCAGTTCAATTTTGTAAAGGCTATCACATTTTAGTATTTATCGATTTTCAAAAGACGTGCTTTTTGTAAATTCACAGCATTTTACAAACGTGTGGTGTGTGCTTGGGGATTCCATGTACAGAAAACAGTACCCTGCACAGTTGTAACAGCTGGTTTGGAATTCACCCCATCTGTCTTACAATTATGTATCTGCACATTTTATTAGTCTGGATTATTAAACAGGTTAATCAAGAAAATATGGGAAGTGTAGGAGAACAGAGAATAAACATCTTCTTCAGTGTCACTATCATCCATCTTATCAAGGACAGTTCAGAAACACTTTAATACATGGAACATGGTCAGGTTAAGCCATCATAGCTCCACAGAAACATGCAACAAGAATTTTGCCAAAACTTAATTCTGCCACATAATTTCCTTTATACACACACACACACACACACACACACATATGTAAGAATGATGTTTTTCCAAAGAAAACAGTCATTTTCTCATTCATCAGCTGCTAGGTTCCATATGTTACAGATTGGAGAGTTAAAAATATGAGAGAACAAAAAAGACTAAGGAGAGAGACCATCATTAACAACATGTTGACAATAGGTAAAAGCACCACTCAAGGCCTTCAGGCAAGATCTGGAACTTGCTTGTACTTTGCTGTGTGTGAACAGGGAGATAAACACTGTGTCTCAAAGGGCTTATTGAACGAGGAGGAATGAGAGGCTTGCCAAAAAGTTTCCTATTCAGGGAATATGACTGAACAACCCCCCACATGTGCACAGATACATACACCACTACACATTTGGTTTTTCAAAGTGTTCAGTTATTTTCCGGTTTGCAATTGCACCACAACTATACCTCAGAATATACAAGTCTACTATACCTTAAACACTTGTCCTAATTCTCCTCATCATTAAGGGTTACTTGGCTATTTCATTCTGTCCCACAGAAGTCAGTAGGAAAGGAAACATAAAGATGGGAGGCCTGATGCTATGAACAAAAAAGAAACGAGAACCAGCTATATAAACACAAAGTTCAGGAGTTGCTTTCAAAATTGGTACCTGAGTTTGGGCACTGTTGGTTCTGCAAAACAGAAATCACACCTGAGGCTGCTGCAAAACTCAACAGCACTCTCAGTCCAAGTGGAAAGCAGTGGAATTAAAGACTCATATCAAAATGAAGGTATACCAGCCCTCTCAAATACAGTCCAGTTTTGTCTGTTTCCACCTCTACACGCAAACAAAATGGTGTTACAGTTTCTGAAGCCAAAATTTACTACATGACCTTTTATAAAATCTTTTGCACAACACCAGCCATCTGACTTACTGTCCTTCACAGGATAGCTGTTGCCATAGACTGGTACTTACTGCAGTGAGAAGACAAGTGCAGAAGAGGACAGGATGACCATGGGCAGCAGGCAGTAGCCCAGGACACTCGCGACGCAGCCGTGCGAGACTCCTGAGACGCTCATCAGGTTCAGCAGGGCGTGCATGGCCAGGCACCCGATGGCACTCATCCCATACACGTAGCCAAAATGAACTTTTCCTGCCTGGAATAAATACGAGGAAGCATGAGGTGACAGAAGTGAGCAGTGATCACAAAGTGCTAGCAGAAGACAGATTTAGGTTTAGGTTTGTTACTTCTTGCTGTTGACACTGTCTCTCTGCTTCACCTACATCAGTTCAGTTGTTCAACAACCACAGATGGGACTTTTGGGAGATTTTAGCATAAAAATAATTCCAAGGTGCAATTGACAAAATGTGCATGTTGCTAACTTAAAGTTACAAGGCTGATTCTCAGTCTTACTGTCATTGGGCTCTGAATACAACTGGAATTGGTTGGGAGACTTGGGAAAGTTTAACTGGCAACAAACTAAGAAGAAATTATGGAAAGCACATTTTAGTCCTTAAAAATCAGTTCAGGCTCAGGAAACATCTTTTCAATAAGTATATATGGGGCTGCGAAAAAGTGTCCTAAGTAACATGATTACCCAGGTTAACTGATATGCTTCACATTTTATTACAAACCTTCAGCTATAAGCAGGTCTGCAAAAAATTAGGAAAATTTTGTTTAAACTATGGTGGTTTTCAGGGCACTTGTGGCTGTTCTTCCCCCTGACTACCATGAGAAAGATACATCTCTGTGCTTAGACCAATACAACATGTTCATTTCAACATAAAACTCAGTAGTAACTGTCAGCTTGTGTTCTTTTTTTGTTCTAACAAATGAAAAAAATTCCAGATTTTTTTTCCTTCTAGGTTTTATTCCTTTGTTTGAATTTATTGCTTATGAAAGGTACCAGCCTGGCAGCCTGGAGCTTGATGTTTTCTAATTTATACACAAAGCCAGTAAAACAGGCAACTGTGGCCACAGCACCACCAATTCCTTCATCTCCTGCCATCATTTTGAAGGATCACCTCCAGGCATAAGGGCATTGTTCACTCCCCAAAATAAACAGTCACAAAAGATGGTTAAATATGTTTTTGTCTCTCTTCAAGCTTCTAACAAATTAAATGTTGCATGTTGGCAATGCAATACTGTCATTTTCACATCTGTACATCAGAAAAACATTCATAAATCAGAAATCTTTTTATTTTTTTTCTTGGAACTTGGTATCCTAATGATAGAATGCACCTGTGAAGGAGAAAGTTCAGACGTGGAACTTAACCATTAACTCAGAACCATGGAGTAAACTTCTCAAATGAGGGGTCACTATGCTTCACCTTCCTGACACGTAATAAGGTATATGTACATACATAAAACACAAGTGTGCTCATACACACACACACACACACACACATATATATATATATAGCATATGATAAACCACATAAGTCTCAAAACTAATAGATGGTCTCAGTTTCCTAATAATGTTGTGGCTCATGGTTGGATTCTGTTGTGATGTATTAGGCAGAAACATTGTTGAAGCTTTTATCATGTTTTGTGATACTTGCTAGTTTATCTTCCATGATGGCTAAGGAGGATTGAGAAGACCTCTGACTTTACTTATCCATGCATTTTAATGAATTCTGGGGGAAATCAACTTTGAGGACCCTTCTCTGCCCTGTCTTCCTGTATCCATGCATGTGGAAATTGATCCCTGGATTCCAGCAGTATTTGGGCTGGACAGACAAAAAGCAACACCATGGAAAGACCTAGTGATGACACAGCTTGAAAGTCGTGATGCTGCAGGTTGGAGGCAGCTCACCAGCTCTCGTTGGAGAGCAGTGCATGAACATGAAAGGCAACCTGGGTTAATAAGATCTCATTTTACATCAGTAACATTATCCTGTCTTCAGACTGACCAGGCTCACTGCTGAGCTCTCCTCTGGTCCCAGTCCTCAAGTTAAGTCAGGTACAGCCAGTTTGCCTGTATCCTTCCAGCATCCTGACCTTTTCCCCATTACTGTCTTCCACCATAAAGAATAATCTACTCCTGAAATAATAGCATAAGAAATCTTCCTATTTAGGTACAGACTTCTTTTGCTGGCATTTGCATTCTAGTGGTATAAAATAATCAGGAAAAATTGCTTGAACAAATAAAATTAATGATAGCTAGAGATAGTGTGGGAGAGCAATACCAGCTCAGATGATTATCAGCTAGAATTTCAGTCATTAAGGATATGTAGTAAGTTTAACACCCACATTGGTTTGGGACAGCCTTTGTTATGCACCAGCTAAGTAAAGTTCTGTCTCAAAACAGATGCATCAACTACAGGCTATATTTTAGACTGTTTGTTTCAGTGTATTTAACTGTTCTACACAGCATTATTTATTTATTAGCTTAGTTTAAGATTTAAAAAATCCTGAGCCAGAGATGAAGGGAGCACTAGCACCAGCAGCTAGCTGAGATCTCCAGTTGGTGAAATGTTGGATTTGTGGTGCAAGGATATGAGAGAAGAAAAAAAAAAGCAGCTGAACATGTTGGTTCCAATTTTAGTGTTACTTAACATACGTAAATATATCGACTCACACACATGGGAATACTCCCAGTTTACAGTGATGTAAGCAAAACCAGAATCAGGCTTGATTAGTCTGACAGGCTTTGATGAATGGGAAGAGCTAAATTTGTCCTGCGGAAGGAGCAAGGTTAGGAGAAAGTCAGACTTTGTGTTCGTGTTTGCATCTGCCTGGAGTGGGTACTACTACCTTTGGCTGAAGCAGAGGGGGAATTCTGATTTCATACCAATGACAGTATAAAATGCAAAGCAGGTGAGTCTTGGGCTTCTGCTAAATTTTGTGCTGCCATTGTTTCTCTATCTATAATGGAGCTGCCCTGTTTTACACTAACATGAAGAAGAACAAGTCCTGCTGCCAGGCTAGCAGCCCTTTCCTTTTTTTCTCTGAAAGAGCTGCTACCCTTTGAAGAATATCTTTGCATAATTTCCCATAGTTAAAAAGCTGAAACTAAAGAAAATGTATACATTATTTTTAGAAACAAGCTCTCAACCAAATTATGTTCCTGGTGCTATCAGAAGATACTTATTTAAGTACAGAAGGATATCATAGTTTACACAGCTGAAGAGACACGTTAGTATTCAAATACATCTGAGATAAAATGGTAGCCTGAATTTCTACGATAAACCCGTAGGCTTACTGCTGGGAAGTTATGGAACAAAAACACTGGATTGTGTCAGAGGTGTTCTGCTGCCCTAAAACTGGAGCATTGAAAATACTTGGTTTTCTAATGAGACCTAAAATGCGTAATATCCTAGAAAAATTATGATAATTAAAGTAATTTATTTCAATAATAATAGTTCAATATTCATTATAACTTTTGGCTATTCAGGGAGAAAAATCAACAGAAAACATTTTTTTCCATTCTTTCTTTGAGCTTCCTTTCATTTCCTTGATTATAATTAATTCAACTTTCTCCTTTTACTACCCTCATATATTTATTTCTCCAGGTGGAAAATAGCCTGTCTTCTCTAGCTTCCTACCTTCTTTTCCTTTTATTCCCTTTCCTCCTGCCCCTTCCACCCTTTTAAAAGATTTTTATTTTTATAGGAACATAAATAATAATATGACTTGCCATTTATATTGCAGTTTGCACATTCAGGGTACTGCACTGACATTACAAATTGAGTAAGAACTTTCAAGAATCTTCTGATTCAGCACTATTTATCACAGAGGAAATGGAGAATTAGAGCCCCTTTCCTCTCACCTCAGTTGCAGGGCAGTAAAGCCCTTCCCAGAATGGTCCCACCTTATTGCTGTCTGATGAATTGCTGTTGGCAGTCAGAGCTGTACTTCAGCAACACTGGAGAGTCCCTGTTGCCAGGGATATATAGATGAATTTGGAGTTCTGTACAACCCTGTTAAACTTTCCTCCTGTAGGAAAGCTATATCAATAAAGAAGAAGGAGGTCAAATATAGGCTACTATATTTCGTTAAGCAGTGAATATAGAACAAACAATATAAAATAAGAAAGTACTAGCAAAATTTATTGGAAGGTATTGAAAATTTAAGGGGGTGGGTGGAAAAAGACTGTTTCCATTTCTTTTTTCTTTAGTTGTATAAAAGTTTTTGTTAGTCTATGTGCCTCTGCACTCTCTAAAATAACACTGAAAGAAGATAATTCCGAAAAAGTAGCAAGAGTGTTAGAAAAACCAGGCTGGCCTGCTTTTCCTTTTTATTCCCTCCTTTAAAACCTGTTCAGAGCCTCTCCAGATTATATATTGCACAGATCTGTCCTTTTGTTCATATTAAATCCCACCCAAAAAATGGTGTGGTCTCTTCTTTCCACTGGAAGTAATACATCACTTTACCTGTGTAACCTTTACATTACTTTTAAATTTTATGCAGGTGCTTTCAAAGTAGGAAGAATTTTTAATACATAATCCCAGAACAACTGGTAGCAAATTACTCTTTTTATGCTAGTACTACATCTTCTGCAACTTCACACTCATTATCACCTAGGCATGATCTTGTTAGAAAAGAAATCCCTGAAGATTTCTTTGACATCCTACCATCAGCAATGTTGCTCCAAGGGCCAAACAGAAAACCATAGGTCCAGTGAGGTCTGTCTCATTCATAATGCTGCCATCTGCAGGCTTCATTGGATTTAGAACTGTTAATGTTTTCTGCCATATATGCTCAAAATTGATCCCAAGTTCTGCAACAAGAAATTTCAGGATTTTATTAATTGCTCACAAGAAAACAACACTTTTACAAAAACCCATTAGAGACAACAAAACAACAAACAAATGCATCAGTGAAGATAATATTGTAGGATGACACGTTATGTAGTAGGAACATAATATCCCTGCTATATACTCAGTATATCTGACAGTCAGCTTTCACTCTAAATTGGAATATTAATTTATTAATTCCAATTTTAGGCAGTGAAGCAAAAAATGGCCTCAGCATTTTTTAGTTAATATTTGTTTTTCCTATAATTAAAACACACGTATCTAATGCCACACTGACTTAGATGTTGAAAAACACGTTAATTAACAATAACTGCAGAATTTAAGATACTCTGCAACACTCAGAGATATATGCTTTAGTTCTCGAAAATCTGACAAGAAATGTATCTTAAGCCTGAACTGCCAAAAGCACTTAAAAATTATATTTGTCCCTTCAGAACAAGCTTATACTACTTTATACAGTGCTTTATATGCTTGGGGTTTTGTTGTGTGGGTTTTTTTNGTAATTAGTGAGACCCCTGGAAACAGAACAAAAGTCTGTCTCATTAAAGGTGATGGGAATCCTGCCATTAACTTTGCTGGGGAAATTCTTTATATTATAACTTCTGGAGAAACACTTCAGCTTGCACGAGTAATCATCTTCCCTGAGATTCTCCAGTAAGGGCAAAGTTAGGCTGAGATTTGCTGCCAGAGTGACTGAGACTGACAATGTGTTAGATCTGTTTGGAAAGCCAAGTCTTTACCTTGTTCCACCTCTCCATCATCTTGAGCTCAGTCAAAATATTGTATATATAAAGCTATTCTGCATTAAAATGTGTGGTTTTGGTCAGATTTATGTGGTACACAGATAGGAATATCTCTGAAGCCTTGAGGATCACAAGCAGTTGTATTACAACATCCTTTTCCCAGGGTGAACCGCATGGGGAGTTAAATGGTCAGAGGTCTTAGAGGTAGAGATCTGTATCAAGCAGAATGATCTTGCTGGCTTTAAGGCAGTAGTAGTTCCTTTTGAGTAGTAAAAACTCCAGCAGCCTTCCAGTATGCCAAAGTAGCAGGCTGAATATGCTCATTTTATATTATGCTGAAATAATTACAGACAAATTCTCCTTTTTATTTTCTAATGTAGCACTTGTATTTTGCTAGCGATAAAATCAGCCACTAGCATTAGAATGGTCAATCATCATAAAGAACGACACTGCTCATATAGTTAAACGATCAACTAATTGAAACTGAAAGCAGCTTTCTCAATTCCTTTCCCATTGAAACAAGCGACTTAACATCTGAAAACTACTTAATCTATTACTAGATACGCAAAAAAAAAGATGATCATGCATCTTTATTAATTACAGCTTTTCCGATACGTACGCAGGATAAACGCCAAGGGTGGGAAGCAATTTTGGAAACGTGGATGCAAACCTATTGCTCTGCTGCCATCTAGCGGTGGTACAGCACGTCTGCCCTACGCCAGCCGCCGGGATGACTCCATGGCCAATTCCAAGGAGAAAATGCAGCTCTGGCCGCCAGGAGCTTCGGCTGAAGCTCACACGGCGAGCTCTGCTGTAGTTTCTCTAGTGAGTTCCAGTAGATGGCAAAGGAAAGGTAGAGGCACCCCCAGGAACCACGCATGTCGTCTGCGGGATTAGTTTTACCTTCTAGCAAAGGAGGTTCCTCGTCAAATCCGTCAACATAACCAAGCTGAGAAGGAGCGTCGGGACTGGAGGCTGGCTGCAAAATCTGACCCGTGTAGCTCTGAGGGGAAGGAAGCATGTCTGATGGGACAAAAGCCCCACCTGCAGGTTGCTTTTCTGTCTGGCTCCTAGAAGCAAAACACAGCCAACTCATAACTACAATGAGAAACATCTTAGAGCTTCTCACCACGTTCCACCTATTTTTCACCTATTTTCAGGTTGGGGAACCTGGACATTTTCTGGGTACACTCCTCGCTGCGGGTAATGAGTGCTGAGCTGCTGACCGTGCCTTTGCTCTCCATCACCGCGGCTCCCCCTGCAAGCGGGCAGAGCTCCCTGCCAGCCGGCCGGAGCCCTGCCGCCCACCGCACCCTCTTCCAGATTCAGGCACTTCTGACTTTTTTGCCCAGCAGCCTGGTGACACTCCTCACGTATGTCCATATTGCTAATGAAAATGCCACACATTTAGATTTTTTCTTGAATCTCAGAAGGATCCTAAAGAATTTCCTGCAGTATGCATCCTAAATTTCGCATTAATAGCATGAAGCTCAGTTACTCCTGTCAGGTAAACAACCTGTAACGACCACACTAATAAAAGTAGCACAAAATCGAATCCTTTAAAAAGAAAAATTCACTTAATAGCATTCTGCCTTTCTGAAAATCCAGATGATGCCTTGAACCTCTTTCCCGCTCTGCAAGCCCCAAAGCCAGCCCCAGAACCACCTGCTGAATAGGGAAGCTGAAACAACACCCATACTTACTTTCTGCTTTCATAGAGGTTTTTGTCTGAGCCATAGCTGTTGAAACCTTCTTCCTGGTCCTCTATGGTATAATTAGACTGGTAAAAGTCGACATGAAACTGCTCAAAATTTGACATTCTGGTTGGAAAAATGATTGCAAATATCAATAAACAGCCTTTACAACAAGCCAAAATCTATGTTTTGAACTGTCCTAAACTTAAAATAGCAAACTGTAAAGCCACAAACTCAAGAGAATCTTTCCGTAGAAACTAATGATAATTTGGAAGTGACAAAAAAAAGACCATTAACTTTCTTTAGCTATAACAAGAGGAATTAATCTGCTGTTACTGGAAATTACAGTATATTAATTTAAAAGTGGTATACAAGATTTCCTTTCTTGTTACTGTTACCAAAATAATGCAATTTTGAAAGAAGTTATATATCTATAAAGTAAACTATTGTTTCAAACAGTTCATTTTCCTACTTTCAATAAAAAAAAAAATTGTGACCATATCTCAGTGTTTAGAAATTAAAGTTTTAGGAAGTATTTTGAATTTCAAAAACAATTGCTATTTATGGCTATTTATGTTTTGCATTACATATGACTCTCATAAAACAATAGATAAAAACCACATTTGTTCACAAGATCTGTGATTTCTGTTCAAGGACACAGCTGGGAAATCAGTGGTAGCAGAGAAACATTCTCACTGGCTAGCAACATGACTGGTAAAAGACAGCACACTGGATGATTGAATTGGATTGATGACTGGGTGATTCCTTGGTGAGAGAAAACATGTAAAAGCATATCTCTCCTTCCTGCTGCATGTATTTCACCACTTGGCCAGCCCTTAGGTAGTTAAACCCTTAAAACCCACGGAGAAGTTACATAACCTGACTGATAACCATAGTCATATCAAATTTACTAAGATTTTCATGTGAGATATTCATCTCTCCTAACTTTTCCCCTTTTTTTTCACTTTTGTCCTCATTTCCAACTTTCCAAATGCCATTGGCAAAATATGCTTTGGACCTCGCAGTTATTCTTAGAGTTATCTCAATATTTATCAAGCACACTCTGCTTATGGGAAAGGTCTTTGCAAATCTCTTTGTAAGATAAAAGTGATAAAGATTAGTATTTCATCAGGGACCTTGAACTGCTGCATATTAGAATTTCTGATTTTTTTTCCCTATTATCAGTCTAATCTTTGGGGACCTATTTCCTTATTTTACCTAGAGTTCAAAGTAGAAATTACTCTTATATTATTTTCTTAACTGCTGATCAATTGTGCAGGTTTTCCAAATTCAGAAGAGAAATAAATTTTACATTTTAAATATGAATTAATAGAAATTAATTGTACCAAGCTATTTCGTATGGCTTTATTTGGAATTGCACATGACTTAGGCATTTGTTCAATGAAGATTTCACACGGAGCATGTTTTAAGAAACTTTAGTTGGTAGCTCTACCTCAGTAGTTCAGTTCCAGTAAGTATTTAATGTCCTTTGCTATCGCTATATAGAATGAAATTATTGCTAAACCAGATATGGTTAACTCTGTATAACGGAGTTCAGAAAAGAGAAATTTATTTTCCAAAAGAATTTGGAATTAAGGTTACTTACTTTTTAAGATATTTGGTGAAAACTCCAGTCTGTTGAATTCACATGTTGGAGAAGACCTAAAATATCCTCTTGCTTCAACAGGGATGAGCTTAGTGCTATTTATAAGATTCTAAATTTGATATTTGAACAGATGCACATGAAGGGAAAAAACCTCACAACCTGTCAATATCAGGGCCAGCATTTAACAAGAGCTAACAACAATGGGCAGAGAAGGGTAGAAGCCTTGGAAGAAAAATGAACAAAATGAACAAATACTGTTCCATCTATTTCAACTCAATAATCTAGATTCCTTCTCAGGTAGGTATTTATGAAGATCTTGGTGAAGCCCTCATTAGCTGAGCTGTTGGTCATTAAAAAGTGTAATACTACCTGGTAAATCAGTGGGGTGAATACACTTATGTGAGGGTGTGTTTCCAGCACCCAGAGCCTCAGATCAGCTGTGGGATGCTCCCTGGGAACACCACGGCAGAGAGAAGGAGGGAAGGAGGGAGGGAGGCTGAATGCCCTGCTGGGCCAAGTGCCTCTGCTGGTCCAGTGCCAGGGCCCTGTTCTCCAGGCACATGCCCCTGCCCCGTTGCTCCTCCAGGAGCTCTTGTCCATTTGCAAAGCTGTCTCCTGAAGCACAGTACCCACCACGCCGGGATCAGGGCACAGCACCTCTGTTCCTTAGTCCTGGCTACTAAGAAACAGCAGCACACTTTGGATTTTTAAATAGATTTTAAACTTCAAAGATGACTTTTCAATTTACACCTGATTTTGTTTGAAATACGTGACAAGCCACAACAAAGGCTGCTTTTTTTCACCTCTTTATTTATTGGATAGTTTCTCAATAAGCACTTGGGTTGTTAAATTTAAGCAATGGGACATTAAATTATATGTATTATCAGGTAATAAATCTATGCCTCAGGTGCATATTCAGTCCTGTGATGTTGAACGCCAAATAATTCCATTTCATTAGCAGAACAATGATGCACTGTTAGCACGACTTACAATGTTATAGAAGAGTTATAACATAGGTGCATTTTAAAATAATATGAAGCTCACCAAGTTTTTGCTCTGTAAGTATGTCAAAGAAAGAGTTCCGAAGTAAAGAATGGTGAGAAGAAGAAAAAATTTAACATTTGATTCTGCAAATTAAGGGTAATCTAATGACAGTATTTATCACAGCTATTTTTAAGTCTCCCTCATGTTCTGCTATTTCTAGAGTAACAACAGTTCATGCTGCTACATCCACCAGGTGAAGGAAGGAAGGAAGGTGAAGTTTCATTTTCAACTCTTAGCAAACTGCTAATCTCTATAATGTCTAATCATCTCAGTTTAGATAATATGTCCATCTCATATATACTGAATCAGTGAGGGCAATGATACAGGAGTAACTTCTGTCGCTCAGGAAGGTAATTCAAAAATTTCTTTTTAGGAACAGAAAAATTCCAATTTGCTAGGGTTTTGCCCATTTATTTAAACTATAAAAGTGATTTTACTTTTACTACTTTTGCTGCTTTCTGTTAGAAATACAAATGTATATACATCTATACAAAAACTGGGAATTATTATCAGACAAAAAACTTCAGAGAAGGAATTTAAATAGAAAAAAATACAATGAATAGTAGTGGAATGAGGTCAAATAATACTTTAATAAACATTTAATATACCACAGTTAGACAAGAAAGCTACCTGTAAATTAAAAAAAAATAAAAAAATGGAACTTAAAATTGAGCTATATATATTTCTCTCCTTATATAAAATTATATAACTTATGATACATATTATACATAAATTATACACATATATTATATTAATATCCCTTGTATATACACATATAAATGGACACATAAAATACAAAAATGGAAAATAATTTTAGTTGGAAATGAGAAGTAGCTGATCAAGAAATAATAAGAAGGTAAGTTTAAGTACTTGATAGGAAAGTGACTGATGGAAATAAGGACTGCCCAAGTGCATTAAAAGCAGATGAAATCATACTGCTACTGTCATGTTCCTATCAGATGTAAAAATAAAAGTATCAATAAAACAAATAGACACATTTAATTAGAAATGTTAAAATCACCATTTTAAAATTCTGCATCTAAAAGTTTTAGAACAAATGGTTAAAAACTTTCTAATTTGTTGAGTAACAAAACAACAGGTAAGTTTGGGAAGATCAAAACTAAGTAAACATGCTATCTTGTAAAAGGCTAAATAAGATGCCTTGAGTAATTATTGGCCTGTCCCCATGAGATTGATCCTAGCAAATTATGGGCTCAAATAATAACTGTGTTGATGAATCCAGTCAACGTGGGCTTTTGGAAACTAGCTCATTTCAACGTAATTGATTTCCTAACAAGATTTGTAGTTGGGAACGGTAACCACCGATGACCCACATTTATACAAGGCCTTTTACTTTATTTTGGTTCAATAGATACATAACCACCACTGCTCAGTGTGACACCCGTTACACTGAGTAAATAAGTGCTATCTGATGTGCCTCGAATGCCTCTGTGAAAGAGGGGAGGGTTTCCATCGATGCCTTGCAGGACAGAAGCTTTGCAAAGATCCCCCAGCAGACACTACAGGTATGTCACAGGTACCTGATGTTCAGTCCATCACTGCGAGACCACACCCGACAAGGCTGTCACAGATGCATTAACATAAAGGAAAAATAAATTATTGCACTTGAAGGCTTTAGAACAAAGTTTGAATATAACTTTTCTTTCTTTGAATGGCAGGTACAGAGGATACTAAAAATCTACGGGGAAGATCGTTTGGATGAGGTCTAGTCCTCAAAGATAAAAATGAGAATTGAAGCTGGGGAATACAAAAAAAATGAAGAAAATTAATGAAAAATGTGAGAATTTCTACAAGAAATTCAAAACTTTTCCTTAAAGCTAACTATTAGGTTTTTGTTCACCTATTTTTTTCCATCTTTCCTGAAAAGGAAAATAGATGTGGCAAAAAGTGAAATGTCATCAGTTTTCATAAGTTTACATCTTCATTTTCAGGGTTTTTTTAATGAAATGGGATGATACTTCAACATTTTTAAACTTTCAGGTGAGCATGTTTTGGAAAAAAGAAAGAATTAAATGAGATTAAAGGGGAAAAGATAGAAAAGACTATAGAACTCTGGCTTTAAACTCAGCTATGTAACCCTACATTCATTACTCAAAGTAAACTGATCAGTATGGCAGATCCATTATAATAATTAGTCAATTATTTTATAGTTTTTTGAAATGTAAAAATTGATCTTATTAAGGATTAATTCAGCGAGCCTGAATCTTAATTACTTACATTTACAAGATCCATTAATAATTTTGTAAGTGGACATTATTAAAATGTGCTCCTAAGGAAGAGAGGAAAATTTAATTGCAAAGAAATATACCATTTACTATGAAATAGGTTTTTTTTTTTTTCCAAATTAATTACTAACATTATATAAAGTGGCTGCTTAGTGAATTTTATGTCTCAGACATATCTATTGAAAGAGATGAATTCTTTCCTCTAACTGGTCTTCAGAGGGTGAATAAAATGCAAATTTAAAAAAAAAAAAAGTGAAATCCAAAGCTATTATTGTTTTCTTTTTTTATGCTTAACAAGTTTACTAGACTTGAACAAACAAACAAGTGAGAAGTTACAGGATCCTGCATGAATAATTGTACCTATCAATACCCATCAGAGATCAAACACCCAATTCTCCTGCTAGTGATTATTAGGAGAAGACAGTAAAACAGAAGGCATCATTATATCACTGCATGTCTGTGATTCACTGGCAAGTCGAATATTGTAAGCAGCTCTAGCTGTGCTCCCTCAGAAGGTCTTTGGGAGGATGGTGACATGCTGAGAGAAGAGCAGGGGAGGTGTGTGTGGAACAGGCTCCATGTAACAACAACCAGGTCAGGTCCTCGGGCTGGAGAAGCAATGATTAATAGGGGTTTATGAAACTGTGTGACAGGGACTGCTGGGCAGGGAAAACCTGGAGCCTCTCTTCCATAAGAAGAACAACATTCACAAGGTGTTCAAAACTAGGAAAAAAAAAAGGTTAATGGATGACAGACTGGTGGAAATCCATGTCAAAGGAAGTTATGCATGTTAAATATCTATACAAGTCCATGAAAGTTAAAACAACCAAGAATTACTGAATGCATAGAAACAGTATGCAGCTCAAGAAACCAACAAACAAGAATTAGTAGCAGACTAGAAAAATATTTCTGGGAAGAATCCATTATCATTCTTGTGTATTTAATCATTGTCATTGTTAAACAGGGAGTTCCTGTTTTGACTTATATGACCATTCAAATCCTTTATGTTTGTGAAGGAGGAAAGCAACACAAAAGATTACAGATTCAAATCTAAGAAAAGGGAAAAAACTCACTGCAGAAGACCATAACATCCTTAATTCTACATCAGCTGGATTTTTTGACTTCCAACAATTGCCAAAACACTACATTGTATGACTTCAGTGATACCTTTCCTTCCACTCAGCTTTTTCTTCTGACTGGAGTCCTTGCTCTCCCGCCTCTGTTGTGAGTTAGCTGACTTCCAGCTTATGGTTAATAATATATATCTTCCCCATCCAGACTCTTTTTCTGTCAGAAGCACCAAAAAACAAAATCCAAAACCAAACCAAACCAACAAACCAATGAAAAAAAAACAGAAGAAAAAAAAATAAAAGAAGAAAAAAAAAAATCCCCTTCAGATGAAGCTTTTTTTGATATATAAATCACACGTAATAGCTGGTTCTCAGGTTGATTCTTTGGTGTCTAATAAGCATGAGTGATGTTTTCATGTTTTACTTAGTGTAGGTACTAACACAACTTCTTACCTCCTAGTAGTTGCCTATTTTCATGACATTTGTAGAAACCTTATTAGCATTAAGAGCTCTCCCTCTCCGTTCAACATATTCAGAATTAGCCAATAAATTAAAAATTGTTGTAGAGAATGCCAAAACAGGTAGATAAGGAGCATGGTGGAGCAATATTTTGTCCTTAAGAAATAAAGGTTTGTATGCAATTGAAAAGATAGCAATAAATAAATGTTAATGTCTTTATTTTTCTTTTTTTTGTTTCCTTGTATCCTTTCTGTTGGGTCAGTCTAGCACAGTTTCTTTCAAATCTTCCTTTTCTTGTGGAGAATCAAAACATAGAGGCATATAAACTACAGTATGTATTTATACTGCAAGAGAACTCAATTTGAAACAAAATTACTCTTAAGGATATAGAATAAAAAACTTGTTTCTTGAGGTACACTTGTTTGAAGTGCAAGTATGTAATTTTATTGGCTTATCCTTGCATTAAATAAATTTTCAGAAATACTGAACCAATAGTAAATGTACAGAAAATTCAAATTTTTTTTTCTTTCTTTTTTTTTTTTTTTTTTTCTCTTGTAGGGCTTTTGCTCAATAGAATGTGAAGGTTTTTATGCATGAAGTAGGTATCATCCCTGGTATACAACTGAAAATGGAGTTTAGGCAACCTTATTAACTATTTATTTAAACAATCACAATAAAGATATTCAACATTTCAGAAATGTGTTTCATGTCTGCTTTTCATGGGTCTCTTGAAGTAACAAAACTGCAACACTGTATCCTGCATTAGCATAATTCTTATTCCAAAATTGAACTGGGAAAAGGAGATATGGCAACATTTAAGAAAAAAAGTTTCTTCTCTGTGGAGGTCACAAAGCTCCTAAGAACAACTGTAATTATTTCTTTAGAATAAGCAGATACAGACTGTGTAAGCTACAAAGGTTTCAAAAGTGCAGTTACAGCACTTTGTGCCAATAATCTATGGACCACAAACTGCCTAAAGGGAATATTAACTCCATAAAGTGAGTTTTACTTTTTTGGAAAAACACATAAATGGATTTGGCATCCTTAAAGGGCTTGCCAGGCAAAATTTCAGCTTCTTGTCTGCGCCCAGAGTAATTATGTACATAGCAATATAGCCAGGCTTGGAGCCAGATAAGAGAAGAAAAAAGATGTTGTTGATTTGTAAAATTTGCAGTAGACCTGTGGATATATTGGCTGCTTTTTATGATTTTACCTATGTAGTGGTCTCATAGGACAGAAATGTTCGACTAAGAGAAACCCATTGATTAAAAGACTTCATTGCCTGTTTCTATTTTGCTCTGACAGAAAGGGAGGAAAGGGAAGAGGAAGTAAGTCCAAATCTTGGAAATAAACCTAAATCACCAGAGAAACATTTACTATTAACCAAACTGAGCATCCTGATGAATTTCTATTTGGCTGAATATATTTTGACGTTGCCCAGACATCAGACAGATGCCACAGGCTACTAACAGGAAGGAAGGGGACAAAGGCACAGGGTCTGTTCCCTTGAGTGGCCAAATCTGTCCTTGCAGGCCAGACCTTCCTGGGCCCAGCTCAATTTGAATAGGGAAAAGATATATGAGCCACATTTGTTTAGAAGCAAATTCCACACACTCTTAGAATGCTGGAGGCCAAAATGGAGAGTCAGGGATCTGTTTCATCCCAGCCAAGGTCATCCAGGGTGCAGGCTTGTTATGACACAGGGTTTACACTCAGTTGTAATCCAAGCAATGGATTAATGCCACAGTCCACACTGTGATTAAAGACCTTATTTAAAGACCTTGCTGCTTATAAATTTGCAAAGTCTTAAGTATCTCGGATGAGACTCCCCATATGTTTTATTTTCAAGGTGAACTAAATTCAGTGAAAAAAAATGCTTACTGTTTCCCAAGAATCATTTTATAAATAACTGAGAAAAAATGTGGTTTATAAAATTAGAAGTATTTGATCAAGAATGAAAATGAATGAGCAGTACAATTCAAATTATATTTGTCCGTAGGATCTCACTCCTAATGTTTTCAGACTTCATAGATAACATTTCCTTAGCCCAGGTTTTATGTGTTGTTACTCTGTATCACAGTAGCCATTGTAAGATACAGATACAGAAACAAGAAGAAATTTACTGGCTAAAAGCCAACAGCAGACATTTCACCAACACAGAGCCAAGGTAATTTTTTTCCTCTCAAAATAGAAAAGATTGTCAGTGGAATAAATAAAAGAAAGTAAATACTGCAACTATAGGTGTAGAAACATGAGAGTCAAAATTCAAAAGGTGAATTTTTTTTTGAAAATGCTTATTAAAATTATCGCTCTCTACTGTTATCTTTATTTCAACACGAAGATAAATAAAGAGAAAAAAATTAAAAAACAGTTCTGCTGAGATAACTAAGAAAGGAAAAAATGTAAAAGTTGATAAGATTTATCAAAGTGCTTGCTGCATTCCAGTTTACTCCTTTTAAAACTCCTTTCTGAAAGGTAAAAAGGAAAAGACTCTCATATATTGTACTATTAAGCAATTCTTATTTATTGATACAGAATGAAGAAATAGCGAGATATACATAATGTAATTTTCAAACAGAGACATTAATTTATTGGGCTGGACAAGTCATAGAATATAGATACTGCTAGCTCACAGGAAACTTATATAGACCAAAAAGTTAAGCACAATGGTTCAGAAAGTGTGTATCCTTCTATTGTCATTGAAAATAAAAAGCAGGAATACAATTATATAACACAAGATACTGTGTTTTGAAAATCAAATCCTCAAAGCCATCCTTTTGGAATACCTTTAATATATTTGTCCAATATGAACAATTCTTCTCTTCTGCTCAGAACTATTTTCTTTACTTGAAACTCTTTTCAGGCAATAACCATCAAAAAGATTTTAATTGTCCCTTCTTTACAGCTGGATGGATCTAGCTTTCTAATACAGTCAACTTAATGAGAGAGAAAAGCAATTAAAATTGGGATTAATGACCTTGGCCTGATCTATGTCTGGAGGGAACTGAATCACAGCAAGGTACATGGACTGTGTTCCTCCAGACATGGCTCACACAGCAAAATGAACTCTGTTGTCATCCTCAGGACTATCCTGGTCATTGGGACTTCATCTTTAAACAATAAAGTGCTAAATTATCTTTTCTATTTCCTAAACTAAGCTCTTAAGAAGAGATGGCAAGCCAATGGAATTAAAGAGGATATAACGAATGTCAAGAAAAATGATGAAAAGGATGGAGGCTGGAATTCTTCACTCTGGAAAAAAGGAAAGGAGAGACATGGTTAAGGGCAAGAGGAAAGCACTGGAGGCCTTGGCCATGCCTATGTGTTCTCAGTAAGTAGCACCACCTGCTTCAGCTGCTGAAGGAAAAATACTGTTCTGAGCAAAGCATTCATCTCACCCAGAAAGGCATTTCTTATGTTCTTACTGTTTGCAGCTACAGTCGTAAGTTATCCTAGAGTATAAATTTAATCAATGGAAAGATAGAGGTGAGTCAGGTCTGATGAATTTTGTAAGGTTTTTTTCTACTATACATATGTAAAAATTAAAGTGAGGCCATTTTTTGATGGATAATGAAATTAGCCATATTAAGCTGTATATACCATCTTTGATTTTTTTCGACTTTAAGAAGGGCTGGTGTATTGCAAAGTATGCTTTGGGCTGCCAGAGGTGACCAATGCTTCCTTGAGAGACAAACCTAGCAGCTGCCACTGAAGTGCTGAGAAGTATGACATGGTTGTAAGGGCAGCTGGGATGGTGGGAAGCTGATGATGAAACATGGCTTTTGCCCTATGCAAGCCCATCAGATAAGGGTTCTGCATGGGCAACTACATTGCTAAGTACACAGGCCATGCAGTCAGAGGCTGGCTAACTTTCCTTTTCCTGGGAAACTCGAAACTTTTAACATTTTGTTTATGTGTTTTGTCTATTTTGCAAATGTCTTTTAACATCTTGGAAAATGTCTTTTCTAAATATCTTAGTTTTCTTGTTCCTATACTCTTGAGTTCCTATACTTAGTCAGAAGCTTCTCGAAGCTGGCTGCATGAAACCAAACACTAGTTTTAAGAAAATGTTATTTCTTTGCTAGGCTGTGATGAGGAAGTACTGAGTCCCTGAGACACCCATACTGAGAGAAGCAGAACAACTGCAGAATTGCATTCCCACTAATATTCCCAGTTAATGCAATTGTTTTGTAAGTACTAAATTCAAAGAAAGGGTTAACCTCAGGCAGAAGATGGGCAGGAGAATGGAATGGATCCAACCATAGAAGAGGAAAGACCTGAGGGTGCGGAAAAATGGGGATATGACATTATGCCATAGCATGCCACACTTCATGTGGCACACAAGAAATTTTGTTACAGCACAAAGTCAGGTTACCCATAAAATGAGGACAGATAGCAGACATCTGCCTTGGAAGGAAGCCAAATGGACAAGGTACTGCAGCAGACAGCGACTGACTTATTTACAGCAACAACAAAGGAAATACCTATTTCCTTGAAGAGCTTAGAAGCAGGATTTGCTCAGACTTCAGACAAATCGGGCCAAAAGGCCTAGGTCTTGAAGCAAACAAAAAGATGCCAAATGCTCAACTCAAGGCTGGAGTCCTTCAGAAATTGTCTTTTGAAGGTGGAGCTGGACCAGGGCCACTTCAAAAGATTGCTGTCAATATAAACTCTAGATACACAAGCTCACTGAAACAGGGGGAGTAAGTTCCCCACCTGCTTTCAAACCTGAGCTTGGGAATAACTGCTTTTGATAATGTAGCTGCAGCTCCTTATAAAAAGCTGGGATTGTCAAAAACCTTGCTGAAGTTGAAAGCAAGCTGCATCCTTTGTTTTTTTCTTCTGTATTCATCAGGTCAAGTAGTCTGCGAAAAGACAGCTTTCTAACTTGATATAACTTTTTCCATGAATCCAACTCATCTTTTTTTTTTTCTTTTTTTTTTTTTTTAATGGGCATTCTGAATTAAATACTTAGCACTGATGTTTTTCTTACTATCAAAGTGAGTGATTACTAGTTCTTCCTCTTCTTGCTGTTAGGTCTGTCATTCTCAAAGGAGAACTGCCTGTCTTCCAGGACATCTCAAGGACAAGTAATAATGCAAATGAGCTATCTTCTCAAGAGACTCTCACCCTTCATAACCTTATCCTTTTAGTGCCAGGGGAAGGGAGCTTTAGGAATAGGTAAAATGGATTGATCAACACATCACTGAGCAGACCTCTGGCATCCTGGAAATGCATCTCCAGGCCTTGTATATAATAGACAAAGCATACAGGATATTACAATTTAGCAGCAATCTTTATTCTCACTGAAGCAGAGGTAATTAAAATCACCACATGTACAGAGGCACTTGCAATTTTATATCAAAGGTAAACTTGGGACACACATACTCCACACCCCTCCCCGCTCCACATTTAGTATGAAAAAAGACAAAAATGTGGAAATAATTATCACTTTGATGCTGCAGGTGCTGTACTGCTCAAAACATTTATAACTAGTAGGTACTCACTCTCATGTACTGCTGGTAGCTGAAAGATATTGCTGCTTCACTGACTTATCCTCTCTGTCTGACTGAAGCTGTATTTTTAACAGAAGTCTTTATTTGTCTTTTCATACATACAGCATTGTTTTGATTGTTTATTTAAATAATTTTTTTTTGCCGCTTTCTAATTATCATTGTATCACTTGATTTCCAGGCATCTTTTGTGATGATATAGATGTAAAATAGGTTTCATACAAAGAACTGAATTTTGTTCAGGTTAGGTCACACTGATTTAATTTTGTTGAAAGTCCCCATGAAAAAGAAGAATCAGCCACTAATCTGGGAAAATTCAGGTCCATTGTAAGTAGTCTAAAAAAGTAATACACTTCCTCCATCTTGGTGGATGATAAGTAAAATATATGAACTATGAAAAGGATAGAAAGCATTTTTGTAATGCTAATGAGCCTCATTCTTAAAAAGTTTGTTATTTTTTTTTTTAAAGTTTAAGTAGCGTATTTATTAAATAGTTAAAAAAACCACTTGTGATAGACCAAGGCACATTTTCAGGTTCTATAAACCAGGTATCCATGCACAGAAAATCAATCTTTATAGTAACAAGACAATCTTTTGCCTTTCCTAGCTATGTTTACTCACGCCTAATTACAGAATGTCTCTTGCAGTATTCCTATTAGATATTAACTCAGATAAATAATGGCTGTACTATAGAAAGACCACAACATTAACTGAAACAGAACATATTTAACAAAGGGAAAGAGCAGAAATGGTTCTATACTAAATAAGCTACAAAACTTTCATCAGTATTATATAGAAGGAAGAAAATTCAAGGTAAATATAATATTCAATTAATTGCTTTGTCATTTACCTAGTCAAGACCTCCTAAACGATAGCAATCTCACAGTTACTCATCTGCCTGCTAGGATTCTTAACGAGTTTTCTTTCACTATACCTGCAGGCTATGTGGCTCATGGCCTTGCAAATATTAATGGCTTATTAAAAAAAAAAAAAAAAAAAAAAAAAAAAAAGGGGANAAAAAAAAAAAAAAAAAAAAAAAAAGGTGTAAAGACAATGTTTTCATGAGGCTTTTTAAGATGTTCTTGAAAAGTATTTTGCTGACCTTCACCTACTTACACTAACAGAAGGCAGAATTATGAAGTTAATCAAACTGTATCTTCTTCAGCATGAATCAATTATTAGTGACCCACATGGTGAATCTGGATTCATTAATTCTGTCAATACCACTTAGGTTTTGCAGGAGGAAAAAGGAAATGGCTTTTGGGGAAACAAGAAGTATTTTTATACCTTTTTGGAAAGGATGGGGAAATCAACAAATGCAGAGTAGCGTTCTACAACTGGGATTCCTTAGAGTATGGCTAAGGCTGGGCTTCTTTGACACGGCAACTCCAAAAATTTGATTTTTTTTTTTTTTTTTGAGAGAATAAGACAACTGTTAACATTTTAAAACAAAGCAACTTGTTGGGTGCTATGCCTTTAACACCTCTTAAAAACCAAAGGACAAAAGTATGGGCCTAGGAGACAGAGCTCCAACTGCAGTGCAGAACACTGGCAATAGCAGTGCCCAAAGAGCCTCAGGGCACTCAGCAAAGACAGAGGCCACACTGGTTCAACAAACCCTTAATCTCAGAAGGGAAGAAGAGATATAAGGAAAAAATAAACAAGAAATGAAAGAAGGTGTAAGGTGGCAATAATTACTGTAAATAAGGAGATGAAAACTACAGATTCTTGTTCTTTAGGAAATTTAAAGATGATTCATTGCTGACTCCAATATTTGCAGGGAACAAAATCCGTTCCTCAGGAGAAAAAACTTCCAATCATATTTATGCATTGGGTGATTCACTTTTAGAAGGAAAATAATATTTGTTATAGACACCACTTCTCTTTTGTCAAAATCCTGTCCAGCAATCTTTATGTATGTATGCCACACAATAAGGAGGGTTAAATTTGTCACAATCTAATAGCAATACCTGAAAACATCATGCGGAGGGATTTTAAAATAGATGTATCCAGATAATGTGCATACAAAACTTAATACTGCTGTCTGACAAGCTCTGTGCACCATTAACAGGGCTTTCCAGCAACTCTTGAAACACTGTCAGTTCAAGAACAGTGACAGAGAGGAAATGTGTTTCAGTTTTCAAAGAGGGCAATTATAGACCTGTCAGCTAGATGCCAATCATATGCAAAATAATGGAACGGATGCTACAGGACTATAGTCAAGAATTAAAGTAGGATAACATAATTAATGCCAGCCAACTTGGATTTGTGAAAAATATACTGCTTCAAAATAATTTGATTTCTTGTTTAAAATAAGGTTACAAGTTAAGTTGACAGTGGTGGTAAATAACACTCTCAATACAAAACATGTAGATTTCTATTTGGAATGTAACTTTAATAACATGTTAATTTTTATTATAAAATTGCAACAAAACTTTTAAACTGAACATCAAATGGATTGGTGTACTTGCTAGGTCTCAAAGGTTTGGTGAGAGGAAATGATCATCATGTACTTGTGTGCCTACTGGAAGTCTAGGAGACCTTTCCCTTGCTTATAAACATTTTAACAATTTTGTTTATTATTTCTAGGAAAGTAATTTCTAATACAATTAAAAATAACACAAAGATTGAGAATTATTTAGATAATGAGAAGCACAGGTCACTGATACAAAGCAATCTGAATTGTACTGTAGGGTGGGCATTATCAAACCTGGCATTTGTGATGGAGCCAAATGTAGTTACCCACCTAGGTACAAAGA
This sequence comes from Promerops cafer, assembly GCA_013398275.1. Taxonomy (NCBI): domain Eukaryota; kingdom Metazoa; phylum Chordata; class Aves; order Passeriformes; family Nectariniidae; genus Promerops; species Promerops cafer. The sequence goes on from VZSE01013631.1 coordinate 2,679,530, forward strand.
AAATGGTTTCTGATTCTATGGCAGCAGCATCAGCTTCAGAAATTTGGTGGCAACACAATTACCCTTGAACACATAAATAGTTCAATAATTAGGAAAGGAAAGCTATGCTACTAGCCTTTTCTCATTAAAAAATCATTAACAGAGAACAATGCAAATGTGATAGGAAAATCAATTAACCGGGAAATAAAGGAAAACAATATAAGAAATGTAATTCCTTCAATCAAAACCTTAGGGAACTTAGTCTGACTTACAAAGAAGACCTTAAGAGGGGGGCTACTAATCAGCTAAGAGCTTACAGAAGAGAGAATCTTTCTAGATGGTCTTTTCAGTCCTGGCAACGGGACACTGATTAATTCGGAATAGATATAATTACACTATTTTAAAGATCTAAAACTAGGCAGCTGTTAGAGTAATCATCCAATGTAAAGTATTCTGCATCACTAACAACCTTCTAAATCAAGACCTTCTAGTTTTTATTAATAATCATATTATAGTGCAAAGAATATTTAAATCCATAAAGTACTAGAAACTCTTATTAAATGCAGGTGAAACATGAAAAGCTTTTTTTTTTTTCCTTCTGTCTAGATACACATGATGCTTTTTTGAATATTTTGAAATGCCTAGAATAAACTTTGGATGAGTTCAATTTACTTCATTAACTTTGTGCTTTTTCTGTTCAGAATGCTATATGTTCCTTATGAAGTATCCTCTAAGATTTAGAACATTCTCAATAAACCTAACTGGATGATAGAAGGGTGAAAATACATTTTAAAATGCTACATTTCTATGAAAAACCTATTTCATTAGAAATAAAAAAAAAATTCTCAACATGCAGTTTGTTAAAGTAATGAAATCATAGGATAGTTTGGGTTGGAAGGGACCTTTAAAGGTCATCTACTCCAACCCTCCTGCAATGAGCAGTCAAATCTTCAACTAGATCTGGTTGCTCAGAGGTTGAACATGATATTGAATGTTTCCAATGATGGGGCATCTACCATCCCTCTGGCTGACCTGTTCCAGTGTTTCATCACCCTCACTGTTAAAAACTTCTAATCTACGTTAACCCTCTTTGAATTTAACATCATTACCCTGATAAAAAGAAGTTTGTCTTCCATCTTTGTTTAAGATCTGTCAGAGACTGAAATATTACAGTTTATGACTTAAACATTTTCATTAAAGACTTTTTCCTATTATAGCAGAACTGTGTTACAAAAGCTGGAGAGATCACCACCACACCCTGAATGGAGCTCTGAGAGGCCCTACACTGATGAAGATATGATAAAGTAATAACTCAGGATGGGGACATTCAAAAAAGCACAAGTTTAGCATCTTCAGGGAGGAGATGACAGCCCCAGGGCTATTAGCTGCCTGGCTTGAACAGACCAAAGGGTGGTGAGAAGAGACACTTTGGGTGTGTGTTGGAAAGCCTCTGGTGAGAGGCAGGGACCACCCATCCTCCGCTGTGCAGGGGAGCCCAGCTGAGGGGCCCTTCACCCGGGGGAAAGCTTATCTGCAGCAGAAGGAGGTGATACAGCCCATCAAAGGGCCCCTCAAAAGGGTCCCCAGACCCTGCACCAGGGCACCAAAGATGATGCAACAGACCCTCAGTGTTGCAAGGGACAGTGCCAAACTGGCCCCTGCAAGGGGGACGCCTGGGCGTTCCCACCTAGTGTATATTGATCCACGGAGTTGTATACTCTTCGGGCTGTGCGGCATTGTGGCGGCACGGCATGGCTGGGTGCAGCCTCGGCCTTGGACCCTCACCACCGAGAAGACCAGACAGAGGGGAGCAATGAGACATCGTTGGGACCCTCAGATCAGTGATATGCTTCCACCTCTTACTCTCCCCCTGTCCCTCCATCCCCCATGCACATCTCTTTTTCTATTTCTTTCTTTCTTTTCGCTTTCTTTCTCTTTGCCTCTTCTACTACTAAATAAAATGTATAAATTTTTTGGCACCGACATCTAACCTTGCTTGGTTTTAATTTTGGGTATATTTTGAACTTTCTAAGTTCTTTCCAGTTTTTACACAGAGATTTAGCTTTCTTTGCTCTTCTGGGTTTAAATCGGATAACGATCTTGTAGTTACAAGACCCCGTTCAAGTACTGAAAGGCCACAATGAGATCTCCCAGAGCCTACTTTCCTCCAGGCTGAACAACCCTGGCTCACTCAGCCTTTTCTCATAGGAGAAGTCCAGCCCTCTGATCATCTTCATGGCCTTTCTTTGGACCTCTCTCCAACAGGTCCATGTCCTTCCTGTGCTGTGACCCCAGAGCTGATGCAGCCCTGCAGGTGGGGTCTCACCAGAGCAGAGCAGAGGGGCAGAATCCCCTCCCTCCCCTGCTGCCCACGGTGCTCTGGATGCAGCCCAGGACATGTTTGGCTTTCTGGGCTGTGAGTGCCATGGCTGGGTCATGTCCAGCCTCTCACCCACCAACACCCCTGAGTCCTTCTCAGCAGGGCTGCTCTCAAACTGTTCATCCCCAATTTTGTATCAACAAGGATGAACCTATTAAATATGTTCAAATTGTTCTGTAAACACAAATCAAGCTAATATGAACCCATCTAATATTCCTTAAGCCTTCCAATAAAATCTTAAAATAGGCAATTTTCCATTAGACTGGTAAACGCATGCAAAGCTCTGTATACCAAGAATATAATACAGGGGATAATAAGGGGAAGAAACTTTCTTAATCACTATTTATAAAAAATATGTTCAAATTACAAGCCCAAGGAAGTTAACAGAATATAATTCTAAAATATTGTCTTTCTGGTAAGTAGAAATACAGAAGATACATGTCTTGAATGAAGTTTCCAATATAAAGAAAAATAGCAATTATTCTATTATGTATTTCACTATATACTCTTCTTCCTCTGTAGGCTATGGCCTAGAAACATGCAGTTTGTCATTATTTATAGAAACAAGGAAAAGTGCATTATTTTCTTTTTATTAGACAGACATCAATAATCTCAGATGCTTTTTTTTTCATAGACTAAAACACTGCTGTTTCCCCCAGTTTCTTCTGTGACTTCTGAAGATCAGACAGGAAGATACTAACTACCTTTTCTGCTTTATTTTTAAGGCAAGAAGTATATATGTGTCTGCTACTTTTGTCAGCTTGGGTACAACAGAAATATTTGGCCATCAGCATCATGAAGTGCCAAGAAATAAAATATTAAACCACATTTTCAAGCACAATTGGAGAAGAACTTGATATATTGCAGCAATCTGTCAAGTCAGTGTCAAGGAATAGCTCCAAAATGAAAATTTGTCCTAAGAGGCAAAATATTAACTCCAGTCACTGCTGCCCCTTTGTCCATCATTACTTTGGTTAAGAAAGGTGTAGAGCAGATACAACGGCAAGTGTGGATATTGCACAGGACACTTTTTGATGACAAAAAAAAAAAAAAAAAAGAGGAAGAAAAGAAGAAAAGAAAGGAAGAAAGGAAAAGGATTAGCTAGATTTTGTCCTCCCAAGAACAAGGACCTGCCAAACTCAAACACCCTGAAGAAAACGGGGTGACTTCTCCAGTTAAAAAACTGGCATACCAGGTTAGTTAATTAAAGTGTCTGTTCAGGCACCTCACTCTGCCACATCGACATTTATTTAGAAGACGAATGTTAGTGACCTGTCCTGTAATGTGTTTAGTTTGAGACTTCAGGTTTTCTTCAGGATAAACTTTGTCCTTTTAATTCAGGTCATTACTGTGCAATATAAAGTCTTTGAATTTGGCTTAGGAGAATGTATTTTACAGATGGGGAAATTTCTGCCAACGTTACCTTTTAGTGCACTGATGATTGAGTAGAAAGTAGTGCAGTGTCTGCTGTGTTTCACAGATACCACTGATTACGGATCTGTTTGGCCTTCTGCATGCATACATATTTTACACTATGAAATCCTAGTTGCATTTTATCAGCTCATACTTCACTGCCAAGGAAATGCTTCTTTACCTTTTATATTACTCATTGTATTAGGGTGCACTATTTCACCCTGTGTGACTGCCACAGAAGTTTAGCAGATGACTCTCATCCCTGACTGGACAAATGCTTAATTTTGCAATCTTTTCACTTTATGGGAAAACACAATTCCTGTTAAAACTCCAGCTATGAAGCCATGACAATTAGGGAGCATATTTGTTCCTACTGAACACAACTGCCAGGAAATAACACATAACACTGACTGGTTTGCATTTATGGCAATCACACTATGTCTTCAACTTAAATGATTAGTGATAGGACAACACCTGCATTCAAGTGTAGCTGGAACAAGATACTCGGGAATCTTGACAAGAAATTCATGCTTGTATTTGCTTTCACCTTTTCAGTCAGGAATCTGTAAATATCTGAATTTACCATTTATGTGGCTGCCTTCTGTATTAGTAAATGCAGTTAGTGACAGGTACATTTAACTTATCCTCATTATAATAACTGGCTTTTGAAGTTCAAGAAATGTGTGCATCCATCCATCATATTTTGATGTGTAAATGATCACTTGAAAATTAATGTTTCTTGCTTCTGGCTTGCTGTCCCATAAATACTTTAGTATTTATTATTCTGCTGAGCTGTACATCTTTCTGTAATATTTCCAGTGAATGTGTTCCATTGCATATAGAGCTCAAATTGATCAAAAACCTTAATATTTGATTCATATATTTATCTGAGCTGAAAAGTGAAAATAAATACAGATGACTGTAATTTTTACTGTGCTCTATCCTGGCTTACGATGGACCTCCAATCTGAAATTCTAGTTAATATATGTTGCTCATATGATTAGGAGTCATGCTTGAAATGCAGTTCTATTCCGTTTTTCTTCATTTATCTCAGAACTCTAAAATACATGTTCCTGCAAATAGCTTTACATTAAGGACTGCTGTCTCTCTGCATGGATCAGCAGTTACTCCACAGGTGTTCACTTGATGACAATAGGACAAGAACAAGTTCCAGGATGAATGAAGATAGAGCACATGAGCTCATTCAGTTACTCCAGCACAGCTCCTTGAATCCAGCCAGCTGAGTGTGCATGTGGTGCAAACGCAAGTCTTTGGTCTCGAAGGTGTAGATATGGAGTGCAATGCAACCTATTTGGTTTGAATTATGCTTTTTTCAATTCTTTTTGAGACTACATGACTTTGCATGTCCCTACACGTCCTGGTAGTGTGAACATGTGGTGTAGCTACCCCTGCTGCTGTTCTTCTGGAATTGCTGAAATCTGCCATCTATATAAATTGCTCAGTGCGAAAGAGTGCTCTGTCTTTAATACAGTATGTAAAGCATATTAGTTTAATTCCTGCTAATAGTGCACTTCCTTAGATTTTTTGATATTCATGTACTTGAGGACAGTGAAGACATTTATACCTTTAGGAATGACAGGATTACTATGTATTGGTGTTCTCTGCTATTGCACACAGGTAAGCCAATGCCTACAGTGCATCAAATTTAATCTGTGTGTAGCAGGGACAATGTTTTCCTCCAAATACAGCTGCTATACTCATACACCTGCTCTGGATCATAGCTTTGGATTCCTGGTTCCTTTTGCATTCATTCACCATTCAAGAGCATACTTCTTCACTATACATTTTCATGAATTTGCCAAAGGATTCTCTTTGGCCATTACTTACCCAAATTCCATGGGATCAACCCAGCAGTGAACTACATTAGCAAATTCATTACTGCACAGTCTTAAGTCATTTTACATGGAACTCATGCTGTCTGCACTACCTATCACTTTTATGCAGCCTTTTGAGACCTAACTTAAAAAGGAGTATGAATTTCATACTGATACCCTGAAATTAAACCTCCTTTAAATTATTTTGCCCTCGAAATTTACTGCCTTGCACATCTCTAGATTGTGAAGCTGATTAAGTATTTGCAGTTTTCTTAGCAAAGTGGCATTTCTGTAGTATTTTACATAGCTACAGCTGAAATCTTAATTAGATTGAGCAGAAGAGAAAGGAGGAGCCAATGTATGTAAACAGAAGAGTGTTGCCTGCATGCTTTCCCAGGTCTGTGAAACCTAAATGCAAAAATTTCAAGAAAAGGGAGAGGAACACGCGGTCACTAATAAACGCCAAACTAGGAAAGATACAAGCTAGAAAAATATCTGGAAGACCCGCAAAGACTGTGATGAAGAGTAACACACGGAAAACACATCTGAGAGTACGACAACATTCTTCTGCTTCCAGAATTTAACAAAGCACAGCTTTGACGGCCACAGCAGCCATATGCCAGCAGAGCAGCAAGCATACCATGCAGTAAACCCGTCTGTCATGCTAGCACAGCAGCAACCCGCGGCAGCACCGCCCGCCGCCTCAGCAGCGCTTCCGCCCCGTCACAGCGCGGCCGCCGTGGCCCGTCCCTTCCGGGGCGCTGTGCCTGCCCGGCGCGGCCTGAGGGCAGCGGCCCGTGGCGGGCTGGGCTGGGCTGAGCTGAGCGGAGCCGAGCTGCTGCCAGCGCCATGGCCCTCGCCGGCAGTACGGCGCTGCGCTGGGGGACACGGCTGCCGAGCCCCTGCCCCGCCGCTCTGCTGCTCTGCCGTCCGGCCTGGCTGCCCGCGGCGTGCGAGCGGCCGTACAGCTCCCGCGGTGAGGTGAGTCCGCGGCGAGCCCACGCTCTTGCCCGAGGCTGGCCTGCTGCCGGCCCCCCGGGGGCCCGCGGCCTTACCAGGCAGCCCACGCTGGCGTCCAGGTGTGAGAAGGACGCGTAACTCGTTGGTAGAATTGCCCTGCTAAGATTTAGGGCTTGACGTGTTTCAGGGATCTCATTTCTAGGGACTGGTTAACAAAACTTGGAGAGAAGGATGTACTGTTAGTAGTGGACACAAAGAATGCAGAATTCACGGGCCAGAAGGACATTTGGCAGAACTGCCAGGATAAAGAAGGAACTAACAAAGCCAACTCAGCAAAGTGTGCTGAAATCGGCTCTGGCTGGGTAAAGAGGTAATTCTGGCAGAGGGAGGTCACGACTACAGACCCGAGAAACCCACTGACTCAAGAGAAAGAGACCATGCTTGGTAACTAGCATAAGAAGTGAGGGAATCATTTAACCAATAGAATACTAATTAAAAGACAACTATGTATCTTTTAGGCAGTGGATATTAATCCTTTGCTAAAATGTATAAATAGTACCATGCTTGCTAACTAGCATAAGAAGTGAGGGAATCATTTAACCAATAGAATACTAATTAAAAGACAACTATGTATCTTTTAGGCAGTGGATATTAATGCCTTTGCTAAAATGTATAAATAGTATAAAGTTTTGAGAGTTGTTCACTGGCTTTGTGGATTTTCCACCAAGTGCCCCTTTCTGCACAGAACTGTAAATAAATAAAATACTTTGACTTTTGTGTGTGGATTGGCTTCTGGCACACTGTAGCATCCTTTTTCACTGCCTGCTTGCTCCTTAGGATACAGTCACTACTTGCTGAGTCTCTAGGTAATGGCTCTGTATTCAGATCATGCTTGTGAAGAATGATGTCTTTAATGGCCCCCCAAATGCAGTTTTCTTAATCCTTAAGTTCAGTAGTTTCACAAATGTGAAACTGTAAAACAAAGTTTTACAGCTCCCTATGTACATAAGACCATAGTACCTTTCACGCACTTTCCAGTATAGTTCACGGTTGTTTAGTGATTAAAAAAAGATGTATGTCTGTATGACTAAAGTGAAATGTTGACATTTTAAACAATGGTGACAATTCAAGTTTTTGTATCTCTGTTCAACCTGTGCTTCTTCTAGAGAAAAATTATTAAAATAATTAATTTGGTTTTTTCAAGGCCAGATGATATGCTATATAGAGACTGTAACCTTGATTTATGAAAAGAAATTCCTGTTTTTCAGGAAAAATTTGATATGTCAATGTATCCTGTTGAAAGCATTAGAAACTTCAGTATTATAGCTCATGTAGATCATGGCAAAAGTACACTAGCAGACAGATTGCTGGAAATTACAGGTAAGCATTCTCATTTTATTCTACCTTTTCTTGACATGGGAGGTGGCATCTTAAGTTTCTGTACCTTTGATTATTACTAAAATTTCTAATATTTTGCCTCTTCTAGTGTTGCTTGTGCTTTTAGGCTCTCAGTTGTGTAGTGTTACAGATATATGGGCTTTGTGGTTGAGATCTGCCTATGCATAGGTGTAAGGAAGTGTGTAATTAATTTAAAGAAGTACATATTTTGGAAATAGACTAAAAAGGAGTTTCAGGATGTTCCTTGTTTCAACATCTTCCTTGTTCAAGATGTCACTCCTGTCATTTTAACCAGTCATTCATTAGAACAGTACATGTTAAGTTTCTCATGTTTACTGCCAGTGGTTGAGGTGGACGGAAGGGATGGGACTGTCATGACCGGAGTTCTGGACTCTGATTTAAGGGTAAAGGAAGCAAAAGCAGGGAGAGAAACTTCTGATCAAAGTTATTTTTTATAATTACCTCCCATGTATCACTGTGAGCATTTTTGCCTGATGCCTGTGATAGAATGGGATTTTGAATTCAGGTCTGTCACTCTATGCTAATGCTCATCTGGCACTTGAGATTGGTCTTAGAGCTGTGGGCCACTCCTCTCCAGTGATTGGAGGGGAAGTTTCCTTAAGTATCAAAATTATTTGCAATTCAAGGGAATTTTTGCTTCTTCTTAATCTCTTAGATGATGTTTTTTATCATGCTTATTCAGGATAGTATTTTATATAACTTTATTGTGTCAGCTTTATTTGATAAATGTAAAGAGTTGATGCACAGTTCTTTTGATTGAAAAATCTTAGTTTAGCTTAATTATATGGGAAAGCTTCATTTGCTCTTGGTTAACTTTTGGTTAATGGCATTTTCAAGATTTATGTAGTAAATTAGGTAATAAAGCTTTTGTTTTTCTTATTTGTAGGAACAATTTCTAAAACTGACCATAATAAACAAGTGCTGGATAAACTTCAAGTGGAACGTGAAAGAGGAATTACAGTTAAAGCCCAATCTGCATCTCTCTTTTACAATCATGAAGGAATAAACTACCTCTTAAATCTTATTGACACGCCAGTAAGTTCAATATAAACAGTGTTGAAATCACACAAATGTAAATGTCTTCATAGTTAAAAGTAGGAGATTTCTGGCTTCTTGCATTTATTCAATTCCTCTTTTATGAGAATGTGAACATATATACAAATGAAAACAACCTAGTACAGAAATCTTTGCGAAAATACCTGAAATTGCAAACATTTGTTTTCTCCATAGGGCCACGTCGATTTCAGCTATGAAGTATCGAGGTCACTGTCTGCCTGTCAAGGTGTCATTCTTGTAGTGGATGCAAATGAGGTGTAGTACTTAGTTCTTGTTTTCTATATAGTATTTCAGGATTTCCTTAAACTAGAGGGAAACTAGGTTCTGGTTTTTTTTTTAGTTTTTCTGGCAGTGTTTTTGCCCCTGGTCTATATCCATGAAAGTATTACATTGCAGAAAAAGTGTAATGGGATTTTAAAGTATTTGCATATAATCAATCACCTGTTATATATGCATCTCCTAAATGAAAGAGTTGATAGAATAGCAAAGTTATCTTAAATTGTATAGTATGCCTAAAAATACTCCCCAGAACCACACCAAAACTGAGGAGGTTTCTGTGTTAAACTTTACCATGTTATTTTCTAGGGTATTCAGGCTCAGACAGTGGCAAACTTCTATCTCGCCTTTGAAGCACAGCTTTCAATAATTCCTGTCATAAATAAGGTAATGAAGTTTTTAGCCTTTTCTATTAAATACTCGGGTTGTTTAAACATGCATAGTGCTGATCACAAATGTAACCTTGAAGAGAAGTATATAACAAAGAAAGTTATTTATTATAATATTTATAGGATTTAGATATGACATTACTCAAATGTAATAGGAATTTTCTGTATTTGCTCTCTGTGTAAAATCTTACAGTAACTGCTGTGAAATTTTTAATTTCATGAAATACATTTAGTTATTTAAAAAATTTAGCACTTAAGGACATGCTTAGTAGTGGACTTTGCAGTGCTGGGTTTATGGTTGGAATTGGTGATGTTAAAAGTTCATTAATATTGAGGAAATGACATGAGTAGGAGCTCAATATTTAAAAAGCACAGTCTTAATTTTAAATCAAAATCTAAGTGTTATTTTCTATACAATTTTGAGGGCTGTGTTATTGGAATCACAAGATTAATTACTGCTCAGCTTATGTTAATTGCTTTTTGTAGATTTATTTTGTACTTAATATGTGATCCCATAAACAGTGTAGGTAGCACTTAATGATTTCAAATTACTTTGTAAACTGAAGATTTTTACCAACTCTTAGACAAAGGTGTTTTGTCTAATGAAACAAGCCAAAACTAGACTGGTTACAGACGGGATCCTTCCCAAAATCAAGGAGGGAAGATTTCATAAAATGAATATTGATCTTTTCCTAAAGATGGACAATATTTACTCATAAATACATAAAGGTTCTTTGTTTTCCTTTTGAAAGCTACAGTACTGGATGATGTGGGAGATGTGATTGCTTGTATATTTAGCAGTTTGTTGTTTTACAGATTGACTTGAAAAATGCAGACCCTGAAAAAGTTGAAAAACAAATTGAGAAGCTGTTTGATATCCCTACAAATGAGTGTATAAGGGTAAGATTTTAAAGTTTTATAACATGGCTGATAATATAACTTTGTAACTAATGAATGACATGTGCATGTTGTAAATTAAGAGAGTGCTATCTGTCTGCCTGTTCTTGTCTGACATAAGAATTTCTTTAAAGTTTTTCTCCTGTAAGAGTGGAGAAAATAACTTTCAGCTAAAAATTCTAGTATTTTTGGGGGAGTGGAATCTGAGATTTTAAATTATGTCTCACTGTCAATCTATAAATGGCTTTAGTTTCTATCATAAAAATAATTGCCATTCACAAAAGAAAAAACAGTATTTCTCAGTAATAGCATTCTAGAATGTCCTTTTGAGTGCTTTTATAGGTAGTACTATCTGTGGCCACCCAAACTGTCTAAGTAAACATGACACTATTTAATTAATAAGTGTAAGACGTGTCTTAAAAAGTTGTTGTTGGATTTGTTTTAGATTTCTGCTAAACAAGGAACAAATGTTGAAAAAGTTCTTCAAAAGGTCATTGAGAAGATCCCACCGTAAGTCTGTATTTAATTATGTATCTAATTAACCTTATAAAGTAATTAGAAAATCATGAGTTGCATTTATATGGTATTGGCAGTAGTTTTACACTTAATATGCATCTGATTTAAAGAAAATACCTTATATGTAGGAGAAACAGAAGGAAAATGGTGACTTATGATTGAACCGGAGAGGTGAATAAGTCACCAGCGAGGCTGAAAAGCAGAGGGACATTTTCTTCACCTCTGTCTTTTACCAGCACTGTTGGGCTGCCTTAGGCCTGGGGAGCAAAAATGCAGGTTGATGCACCGACCTGCTGTCAGCAAAGAAGGGGTTGGTATGTGAACTACCACAGGAGCCTGACCCCTGCTTATCTGTGGGCCCTGATAGTATCCACCTGAGGATTGTTGGAGAGCTGGCTGTGCCCATGCAAAGCTGCTCTTCATAATCTTTGAGAAGTCATGGAGATCAGGGGACATCTGGAAGAATGCTAATGTCCAGTTTACAAGAAGAGCTTAAAGGAGGATCCGGGAATTTATAGGCCCATCAGTCTTTCCAAAGTCCCTGGAAATGGTATGGAACAAATCCTCCTGGGGACTATGACAAGTCAGATGAAGTAAGTGATTGGGAAAAGCAAGCAGGGATTCACCAAGGACATATCATGCTTGACAAACCTGATCACCTTCTACAGCAGAGTAACTGCTGTGTAGTGTGAGTGGTGGACACTGGCAACCTGGATTTCTCTCTGCCTGGATCTTTTAAGGTTTTTGATAAGGTTTCTCACAGACTCCTGGAGAAACCACTGTGTTACAGTCTGGAGTGGTCTGTGTTGTGGGTGGAGAACTGTCTGACAGGCTGCACCAAGAGGGTGGTGGTAAATGGCTCCTTTTCAGACTGGCCACAAGTAGGGTCTGCCAGGGTTCAACACTGGGCTCATAAATGCTGTTTCATATCATCATAAGTGATATGGAAGTTGGGATGTGTACCCTAGTGAAGTTTGCCCTACTGAGAGGGGAAGTAGACACTTCAGAAAGGGGGAGCAACTTTGCTGGAAGACCTAGATAGGCTGGAAGAGTGGGCTAACAAGAACCTTATGAAAGTGAGCAGAGGCAAAGGTCATGCACCTGGGAATACATAATTCAGGAGCACAGCACTGGCTGGAATCTACCTAGCTGGAGAGCAGCTCTGTGGAAATGGACCTGGAGGTCTTTGCGGACAACAAAGTCAATATGAATGAACAGTGTGCTGCTGCAGCAAAAAAAGATAACAGCATACTGGGTTGCCTCAACAAGGACATCACCAGCAGAGATGAAGTCATTATCCCACTCTGCTCAGTGGTGGTCGGTCTACACCTGGAATACTGTGTTCAGTTTTGGTCCCTGCTATGCAGAAAATGTGGACAGGCTGAAGAGGGGCCACAGAGATAATCAAAAGGCCAGGCAGCCTGCCCTTTGAGGAAAGGCTGAGAAAAATTGACTTGTTCAACCTTGAGAAAATAAGGCTTAAGGGAGACCTTTTATCATGTTCTGGTATTTAAACAGTAGCCACAAAGAGCCATTGGAATAATCTCTCCAGGAAAGTGGTGGATTCCCCACCACTGGACACTCTCTGGTTTGTTTGGGCAGGGTGCTGGCCCATCTTGTTAAGCCTGTGTTTTTGCTAAGAAAAGTTGGATCAGGTGATACTGGAAATCCTTTCTAACCTGGTATGATTCTATGAAAGTGTTTGGGGTGGGCGTGCTTGCTCATTCAATATTGAATGAAAACACACTGCATAATATATTGTTTTAATTTTTTTTGGTGACAGACCCCAATGTAAGACTGCTGATCCATTGAAAGCCTTAGTATTTGACTCTACCTTTGACCACTATCGAGCTGTCATAGCTAACATTGCACTCTTTGGTGGGGAGATTGCAAAAGGACAGAAAATTGTGTCTGCACACACTAAGAAAAGATATGAAGTTAATGAAGTCGGAATTCTGACTCCAAATGAGCAGCCAACCCATAAGCTGTAAGTAAAAACTTCTTACAGTGGAACAAATCATATATTGGGGTAGGCTACAGTAGCCTGCATTTCTGTTTGATTTTTGCTTTGAGAGGTAAAAACTGGGAGATGTCTAGGTTTTTGTCCTTGTTCTTTAGAGGTGTTTTTTTTTTATAATTACTATTTGCAGTTTAATGCTGTGTCATTTTTTATTTTGGGCAAGCTGAGGCAGAAGGTTTTAGGGAGTGCTCTTTGGGCATTGCTCTGGGTGGAATCCATTATCTTCTGTAGTACATGGAACATCTGGACAGCTAGGTGTTTAAAGGCTGGTGTTTGATATTCTTATTCAGCTGTCCAATTTATTTCTAGGAACTGCCTTGTTTGAGAGTGGAAGGGAATGGGGCTTCATCTTAGTTATTGCTGCAGCATATTTTGAGGGTGGAAAACTTAAAATCCATGAATGCAACAGCTTCCAGAAACTGGCTTCTCAATGGCAGCAGTGGGAAGAAAATCAGGTACTTAGAATTAGTGGAGAAGTTTTACCAGTTTGCATCCAACATGTTAATGTTAATGACTTTACTGGGGGCATTCTCAGGTTACATTACTGTGTCTGTTGGGTTCAACCCAGCCAGCAACCCAGCCAGCTCCCTGCTCACTCCCCAACCCTAGCAGGATGAGAACTGAGGAGGTACTTGTGGATTGAGATAAAGACAGTTTAATAAATGAAGGAGGAAAAAAAAAAGGAAAGAAAAACAAGTGATGCAAAGACAGTCCATTATTCACCACCTCCCACAAGCAGACTGATGTCCTCCTAGTCTACAAGTTAAAGTCTTGGAAAGACTACACTTGTTTTTTGTTGCTAAGCGTGATGTTCTGTGGTGTGGAATGCCCTTTTGGCCAGTTTGGGTCTGGTGTCCTGGCTGTGTCACGTCCCAGTCTCTTGGGCAGCCCCAGTCTGTTTGCTTGCAGGGGCACAGTGAGAAACCGAGAGGGCCTGTTCAGCAATACGTAAACACTGCTAGGTTATCAGCACTTGTTTTAGTCACAGTTCCAAAACACAGCTTCATACAAGGCTGCTTTGAAGAAAGTTACTCCATCCTAGCCAAAACCAGTACACTGTGTTTTACTCAATATTTACCATGTATTCCCTTCCTGTTAGCATAATGTGCTGATGGAAAGTGTTTGTCTAGTTTGATCCTACTGGTATATGAAACTTGCTGTGCTGGCAGCTGGGAACTGTTCTGGTTTCTTTGTCTTAGGAGCTTCTCAAGGGTCTAGTTCCAGCTTTTAGACTGGGAGCGACACAGTGTTCAAAATCCAGGATCATATGTGTACTGTTCAGCTGTAACAGAAAAAGAACTAGTTGAGACTGTTCACAACTCAGAGGTGAAACAACTTAAATCTCACTTCTGGACTTTGGATATGGGCTTTTAAGGGGATGATGTATTTGAATTTCTGGCTGGGCTAAGTCAAGTAGGAAAATAGTAGAAACACTGCTAATGCCAACAATCATGTCCATATAATAACAATTTTATTTAGCTATGCAGGACAGGTGGGGTACCTGATTGCTGGAATGAAAGAAGTAACAGAAGCCCAAATAGGAGACACGCTGTTTTTGTATAAACAGCCAGTGGAGCCTTTGCCTGGCTTTAAGTCAGCGAAGCCAATGGTTTTTGCAGGTGAGGAGTAAATCAATATAAAGTGGAGTTACTTTTTTTCATTGACAAGAGTAAGAGCTGTTAGAGCTTTTAAAAGAAGACATGTATATTAGGAGTTGGGAGGATTAGAATTTTATCGGAGGTGTGTCACTTATGTAGATTTGTGTGTTTTCCCTTTGGCTTAACAGAATTAAATAATAAATGCTGACTGGTTTTATATGAATACAAGACAAATATGATTATTGTTTCTAATGCCACTAAACTCTTAATAGCTGGAAAAGAAGGGTTGAAATTAAAAAAAAAAGAGGGAATTCTTCATCTTGATAATCAGGTTTCTGTAATTATATATATTGTGTTGGTTTTTCTTCTTATAAAACTTAGCAGCTGTTTCATTTTTGGTAAACATGGTAGACTGCCAGAGCAAATACTCAGAATGATCCTGTAAAATATTTGGCTTTGTGAGCATGAATAGTTCCACTGAGCTGTTGCCACTAGCTTCAGTAACTACTACAAATGCTACAGACGGTGGCTTTAGAAAAAGAATTCTGTAAATAATTTTCTAGACTTGTTGTGAAGCAGTGTGTAAAACTCACTTGAACTGTCTCATGGAGACTAGGCAGTCTCTCAGTGAGTGTCAAAAAGTGTAATCTTGTAAATAATGTTTTTTGCTTCTTGATGTAGATGACATTTTCTGAGCATACAAGGATGTGAAAAGTGATACAGTAGAATCTATTTCAGGCAGTAGTTATACAAACAGCTGTTATTATTAATTTCAAAAGAATAGAGAAATATTTGCAACTTCGAAATTATGCTTTTTATTTTTCACTCACTCTTAGCTTTGAGGGAACATCTGAGTGAAGTCTATACATTTATACTGCAAAACAATGGTTATACTCAACTCTGAATCTTCCACAGATGTGAAGGATTAGATGAGTACAGTGATCCTACCATTATCCATTATGGTTTAGATGTTAATTCTGAGATAATCTTTTTATGTTTCGACTGTTGTTTTTTTTGAAGAATAAAGAATCCTCATGTTGTTTTTCACATTTAAAAACTGATGGAGCAGAAAGTAACTATTCCTGATTTTATTACTCTGTTAACTGTAAGTGGCATATTTGAAAGCCAGGTACACAGTAGCTAAAGCTCTCAGTCACATCACTTCTATTTAATATATTTTGACAGGAATGTATCCAATAGATCAAACAGAATATAATAATCTCAAAAGTGCTTTGGAAAGGCTGACGTTGAATGACTCCAGTGTAACTGTTCATCGTGACAGTAGCCTTGCCTTAGGAGCTGGATGGAGGTGAGGTTTTTCTGCTGCTTTCATTTGTGAAACTGTTTATGACTTGAGAACACATGTTTAAGTAAACTGAAGGTAAAATTAAACTTAATTCAAAATGAGGAGCTGTAATTCAAATTAATGATAAAGATCAAAAGCATTTGCTTTTCTTACATTCTCTGTTTGCACAGATAATGAAAATTTTTGTGATTAATAGTTTTGGTTCTCCAAGACTTTCATTATTCAACTGTAGGATTATTTGGTCCCTTGGAGGTTGTTTGCTCTGCCTGATACTGCCATACTAGCACTATACACATGCTGGAGGGTGAAAAAGACCACTGTGAAATTCCAGGGAATACACAAATACTTCTACCAACAGGGTATTTATTTTTCAGATTGGGTTTCCTTGGTCTTCTACATATGGAAGTCTTTAATCAGCGTTTGGAGCAAGAGTATAACATGTCTGTTATTTTGACTGCACCTACAGTTCCATATAAAGCTGTTCTTTCCTCAGCAAAGTTGATTAAGGTATGTTAAATTCATTTAAAAATTATGTAAATAGCAGTTTAAAAGCCTCCTATAATAAACATGTAGAGTCTCTTTTAAATGTAGGCTAGTACTATATTTTACAGTAAGCATTAGAAACACCAGTATATTACTTAAATAGTTTTTAATTTTTTTTTAAGGATGTTAACTGCTCTTTCCCCTTTCATTTCAAAAACTCTCTTTTTATGTCTTACACTTTTCCTTGAAAATGTAAACATATAGGCCATATCTTGCTGTATTCTTTTAAGTGCTTACTGACTGGACTGCATTAAAAGCAGGTGAAATAATCTTCAAGGCTTTATCCATCAGAAATGTTTCTATCATTCATCCATGAATGTTTCTAGGAATAGCTTATAATGATACTGTAGATTGGCAGGGGCTGGTGAAAGAAAGTGAGATTTTTTGATCACAATTAAACAGGCGTGTGCTAACTTCATTAAACTGGGTGCAAATAGAATTACTGTGTTTGAATTTTAGAGACAGAAGGAGGTGGACTTAGAGCACCTGGTGACAGAGGAGGCTACAAGTTGACTGGCTGATGATTCTGGAAATTACTAAAAACTTGTATAAGAAAGGTTGCTGTACTTGCAAGGTGTGAGGCATAGACCTTTTATCTCTCTGGTTGTTTTGGTTTCTTACTCATGCAGTATAGCAGCTATGAATGAAGTAGTTGACACCTTTGGTGTGTAAGTGATTCTGGACTGTTCATTCCTTTCAAACAATCCTGGAAGTTGGGTCCCTGTCAGTGGAAATGATGTAATCACTTGCTTTGGCGGAGAGGGAAGTTGCATTTTCTCAATAAGCAGCATAACCTTCCTTTTACCTCAGAAGGGTAACTCCAGCCCTTATTGGGATGTTGGACTGGAAAAAGTAGGTAATGAAAACACTTACACGGGAATCAAAAACTTCATTTCTAAATCCACTTCAGCATGTGAGGGAGCCTGAACCCAAAGTTCTACTTAGAGAAGAAAGTACCCACCACTGAACTCTAAAGTATTTAGAGCAGGTCTTCTGTTGCAGCTGTGTAATAGTAACTTAAGGATCAGGTGAAGTAAGAAGGAAGATCCTCAATTTACAGTGGAGAGAGAGACCTGGAAAGATGGATAGAAAGGTTTTTTGTATTTCTATCATTTCCCAAGTAAAAAGCTAATTTCTGTATAATGATATTTAAGGATATGCTGATAAGTGACTTCTATATGTGTTATAGAAATCTCTTCTAAAACCATCCTTGCTTTAAAATTGGGTTGCATAATGCACCAATGTTTTCAGGCAATTGAAACATTTTTTAGCATTTTTTCAAAGTTATATTTGTCTCCTTTGCTGTTGATTTTACTTACTTCTAAAATTACAATATCTGGTTTATTTGTTTGTTTTCAGGAGTATGGAAAAGACCAGATTACTATTATCAACCCTGCTCAGTTTCCTGATAAATTTTCAGTATCGGAATATTTGGAGCCAACTGTTCTTGGTACTATTGTAACACCTCATGAATATATTGGGAAAATAATTACCTTGTGTCAGGTTGGTGTATAGTTTTAATTTAGTCTTTTGCATTTTTAAGCTCTTCACCTCATACTTAAAGTGTAGACATAGATAGTATGATAATAGATATTACTACTTAAATAGTATCTTTGAAGTAACTATTGAATACTTTTGAAAGAAAAAATAATTTTTAACTTTATATTTGTAAAATTCTGAACTACAGAACTCTTATATTGAAAAGTTAGTGATGAAGCTCATTGACAACCAAGTGCTTGGTCTGTAGTGGAT
This sequence comes from Promerops cafer, assembly GCA_013398275.1. Taxonomy (NCBI): domain Eukaryota; kingdom Metazoa; phylum Chordata; class Aves; order Passeriformes; family Nectariniidae; genus Promerops; species Promerops cafer. The sequence goes on from VZSE01013631.1 coordinate 2,697,869, forward strand.
TAATTCCTAGCTAGTTCTGTTCTCCTGAAAGAATGGATTATGCAGCAGGAGAATAAGATGTATTGGGTTTTTTAGAAGTATATTAATGGAAATACAACTTCTGCCAACACTTCTGACCATGTATTTTTTTCAGTACTTTGCTGAAAGTAAATTTAGGATAGCGATGGCCAAACAGATTAGCCTAACTGTATTTGGAATTCTTCAAATTGAAAATGTTTTAACTGCCATGCATATTGTGTTTATATTATTTCTTCACAATATTTGATCTAGCTTTTAACATTTCAAAATCCATAATACGAAGCAGTACCGTGAAGAATAAAATCTATTAAAAGCAATTTCTAAAATAACTTCAAGAACACCCTCCTGGGAGGAAGGAAGATGAGCCTGCAAGTCATACTGTGGCAGCAGTAAGCAGAAGCTGTTACAGATTTGAGAAATTCACCATTTAGAGAGGAAAGGCTTGAATTGAATGTGTAGTTAAGTTATAACCACTTCATTTGTTACAGTGCTGCAATTTGTCCTGGGACTTCAGGGGACTCCCAATAAGAAAGTTACTTTGGGGCTTAAGTACAGGAATTCTCTTGGGTGGCTGCATTGCTGTTCATTTTGATTTGCTTTGTATTTTTTTGTAGAAAATTTCAGGGGAAACTGAAACAATTTTTATTTGTCTAGGATCGTAGGGCAGTCCAGAAGGATATGTTGTACATTGATGAAAACAGGGTTATGCTAAAATACCTCTTTCCATTGAATGAAATTGTGGTGGATTTTTATGATGCTCTTAAGTCTCTATCTTCTGGCTATGCAAGGTAACTACCTCCCCTGTTCACCCTTCTCTTCCCCACACCCTGTACCCTGAAGAGGGGTGGCATGGTGAAAAAAGGCCTGAGAAACAGCTGTGGAAGGGCATGAGTGAAGAATATTCCTTTATGATGGTGCTGCAAATCTAGTCTCTCTTCACCTTGAGTGGATTAGATTCACTGTGAAAATGAATGGAAATAAGTCTGAAAAACATGAAAGGTGTGTCACTAGCTAATAATCATTGTCTTTGGCAATGTGTGTATTTTTCAAGGGCACCCTCTGGAGTGGCACTAGCTCATCTATAGGAGTAAGACCTAAATGGTCTGTCCTTGCCTGAAGTGACACTGTGCAGTTTTTCTCAAAAGGAATTACTGAAACTGTACTACTTACTGTAGTACAACTGTCTCTTGGTGGAAAAAGGAAAATAACCACACTGATTATTTAAAGCTAGTAAAAACAATGTGGTATTTAAAACAAACAGTACTTACTTTACATACATGCTTTATTATGTGAAAAAAGAAAATTATGTGTATTTTGAGACAAAATTTTCTGTTGTGGGTGGCTGCTTATGAATTCAGAGTCTAGTACAGTGCTCAGATGTTTCTGAAGAGCCTTTGTGAGTTTAATGGAAGGGAAAATGTTGCATGGTGATGAGCTTGTGCCCTGGGAGGCTCAAGAGCTCTCACGAACCTGGTGTGTTGAGATGTCATTAATGAGATATGTTACACAATAGGAACTGGCATACCTAATTACATTATTTATTTTATAAACATAAAAATGAATTTTATTGAAGGACTGAATTTGCTTTGAGTTTATATTTTTTTTAATTATGTCTTCTAAATGTAAGTAAGACATGTTTTGCCCAGGTTTATATATATATATATGCACTAAAAGCATAAACAAAAGTGGAGAGGCAAGGAAGAAGAAACAGAGGGATCGAAATTTTGAATTTACTCTCTGGATCTAGCTCCTCCACTACATAAAACCTAACCTGTTTATCAAGAACCTATCTCATTAGCAGAATTACTCTGGGTTTCCTTTGATTCAGGGGTGATTGCCAACGATGTTGCATTATCTTACTTATTTGTTTTTATTTCCTAATTGACTCCCTAATACAGCTTGTGTATGTAATGCTCTCGGTAATCATACTGCTGTTACATGGATCCATTCACACATCTGTGGTTATTAAGCCAACTGTGAGAAGAACTTTGAAATAATCTCAAAGGATTTTTCCCTCCCTTTTCTGGTATTTCAGGTTTGACCCAATTACAGTGATATTGATGATCCTCCACAATTAGATCGATCGATCGATCTATCTATCTATCTATCTATCTATCTATCTATTGCATACATCACCTCTGCATCTTGTATTTTAAGAATTTTTGCAAACTAACACACAGACAGCAAGGCCCACATNTTGCATACATCACCTCTGCAATCTTGTATTTTAAGAATTTTTGCAAACTAACACACAGACAGCAAGGCCCACATCTACCAAAGAAGAAATCTGGTTTGGAAACTAAGTGAAAAACTTAGTTGTCAGAGACAGTGATTATAGGGGTCACATAAAAAGTTTGTCTAATGAGAGGATGAAAAGAAGACAGTCCTGGATTAGTGTTTGATACCTGTGACATTCAGGACACTGCCTGTTCAAAAGCTGTGTTGAAGGGCTCTTTAATACTGCATTAAGCATGTAGATTTCTTATTGCTCATTAGATTGGAAAGACATCCTCGAAGTCAAGATGACATCCTCTGCATTGGAGGGGACATTATGTGCAGTACATTTCTAGTCTGAAGGTGTATTGAGAGATTACTAAAAACTGTACTCCCGTTTTATTAAAAAGATCAAGTGTTTCATTAAGAAATGTGTCTATAAAATTTATGGAACAAACAATGCAAAATACAATTTATACAATATCATGACTAATTTTTGGACTGCTTTTATTTTTTTAGTTTTGATTATGAAGATGCAGGTTACCAATCAGCAGACCTAATTAAAATGGATATTCTTCTAAATGGAAATCCAGTTGAAGAACTGGCAACTATCATACACAAGTAGGTTGTCTGGATTCTTTATTCAAAAGGAATAACAATGAAAACATTGTCTATTAATAGGACTTGATAATCTTAAGGTCTTTTCTGACCTAAATGATTATATGATTCTAAATGACTCTAGGTATATGTGTTATTCTTAATATGAAAACGTGTATGAGCATTGAAGACTTTTCCATATGACCACTTTCATTATCACTGAAAAAGAGAAGCATTTTGTAGTATGAAAATTAGGAAATACATACCATAATTAATAGCAATTTTTTACTTCCCTTTCTCAGCTTAAATACAGGATATCATATTTTTGTGGAAAATGTAGTGCAGAGAGAAAGAAATGCAAAATGCCAATCTTCTAAAGGGCTGGAAAAATTTAAGTACAGATCAGTCTAGGAGATGCCGGATTAATAATTTCTGGTGCTCAATACTGATTTTGTATTTTGAACAAAAACGATTTTGTTCTCCCAGTAATTCCTGTTCCATAGAAGTTTGTTGTTACTTTGTTTCCAGACAGAGTGCCAGGAGAATGTAAATATTTACTGGATGCAATTACCTCAGATTTTGTTTTGCTAAAATGATTCAATTTCTATGAGCATCTCAGGCATTAGAGGTGAGAATAATGCCTTTCCTGTTTCCAGCCTGTCCCCTGTCTTCTCACAAAGTTTTTACAAGGCTCCGTTCTGTAACCTCAGCATCCCTTTCCAGTAATGCCTAGTTAAACTTCTGTGGGTTGTTTGGTTTTCCTTCTTAAAATACTAATTTGTAGTTGCTAAATATTAGTATATTTTCATATTTTTTTACATAACTGCAATCTTGAAATCCTTAGAATTGTGTAACTCCAGAAGGCTGACACAGGAAAATAAACCCCTTGTCTTGTTCAGAAGGATCATGGGGCTGAAGGGGAGTAACTGTCTTGCATACAATTGCTGGTTAATGCATTTCTCATAAGCATGCAGTGTTCAGCAATCTACCTGCATCTCCTACTCTGAAAGGATGCGAAAAGGAGTGGGCCACCTTGCAAAAGTTAGTTATTGCTTTAACATGTAATTTTTGATCAATTTAGCCCATACCCTGAACTGTTTCACTCACTAAAATTGACAACCTTTCATTTGGCTTTAGATTTCAGTTGTTTTTTTTTTTTAATGGTAGTTGCATTCATTTTGCTCTTGCTGCAGGTATTCTCAGTCTTCCCACTGTAAAAACTGCATCTGTAGGAAATATGCTGAATTACAGTTATAGAGGAAGCATTACAGAGATTACTGTAAGCTCATATTAAGATAGTAATCATTTGTTCTTACAAGTAAATATATGTACCTCTTGAAACTGTAACGCTCAATGAACATAAGTACTTCATCTTTAAATTGTTTGCTCTATACACGTAGGAAGGAGTCACACTGTCACTACCTGAAAACATGTATATTGGTAAAAAATGTCTGCTAAATATGGATATTTTTACAGAGAATAGACCCATTTCTTTCTAATGGCTTATGAAAGTATCTGTTAGTATCTTCTTTAGACCTTTTGTTGTTTTCTCTTTGCAAAACCTGAAGCATATGCAGATGCTGAATATAGTTGGGTAATTTTTAGCAGATGACAAGAGTATGTTAATTTATTTTTTTCTTGTGATATAAAACCAGATGCTGAAAGTGTTCTGTAATATGTATATTTTGACCGCTTGGGCCTACGATCAATGAAAATTCTCCTTGACCTAGTTTAAAATTTCACTTGAAGCTGTGGCAGTATTCAAAATGTCTTCAGTGTGATGGATAATCAGGGTGTTTTTTATAAATACTTTATATGATGTTATATACTGAGGTTAATATAGTCTTGTCACCTGTTAGTATGAAACAGGTGACATACAGAGACCACTTACTAGATGTAAAATTTGATCTGATCAGCTTGTCTTCTGAGTCAAGAAGAGAAAAACCTCTACTAAAATCCTTCAGTCAAACAGTTTGATCTATGGATATATTTTTAGTGTTGCTGACCTTTTTTTTTTCAGTGATAAAGCCCATGCTGCTGGTAAACTCCTATGTGAACGTTTAAAAGAGACTATTCCCAGACAGTTGTTTGAAATAGCCATCCAGGCTGCCATTGGCAAGAAAATCATTGCAAGAGAAACGTAAGTGAAGCCATTCTATTCCCCTTCTTTTTTTCCTGTCCATATTTTAAGATAAGTAAAATGCAGACTTGTAAAGTCTTACCTAGTTTTATACATTACAGCACTTTGATTTTGCTATAAAGTTGTATTTTTCTTGTATATGCTACTTGAAGAAAAAAAAATTGAGCAATGATTATTGACTAAACATTTTGAATTAAATTTATACAAAGAAATTGTATTTTTATTTTAGATTGGTTATGGTCAGAATTGCACTTAGTAGATGAAGTGTGACTTGCAACACCCATGTGTCCATTTCCTCTTTGGCAGTGGAAAAAGTTTCTCACTACTGAAATAAATTAGCTAGTTGTGGAATACTTTGCTGCGAGAGTCAGCAAAAAAATAACTGATTTGAGCTGTTCCAAAGGAAATGCGTTGCAGCTAAACACAAAAACATTTTCCTAGCACATGCTTCTTCAAAGCAAACCATTTCCTTGATGTTGTGTTTCTCACCACATTTTTCTGTTGCTGTTTAAATAGGATTTAAATTGTGGTAAAATAATTAAAGGTCAGAATTCAGGCAGAGGTGCTGTAAGATTTTGTTTATACATGTATATACACATGGATGTAACACCTCCTGTGAGTCATAGCAGAAATTCCAGATTAAAAAGCCAAGATTGTGATTTCTTTATGTACAAATTATACACCCTAAGCAATGTTTCTAGAATTGAAAACTCTGAATTACATGTTCTGTTTAAAACTTCATCTTTTATATACAAAACCTGAAAATGTTATGATGCCAAAGCGTCTTACAAAACTAGCAGAAAAACAAGTAACATTTTGACAAGTCAAGTACTTAGCTTCACATGCAGATGTTCTAGTATGTTAAGATGTATGTTATTTTATTTTGCAGGCTGAAACCTTACAGAAAAAATGTTGTGGCAAAATGTGTAGGTATTTTTTTCCCTTTTCTTCATGTTTCTGACATTTGTAAACCTAGAGTCCTGTTAAGATGATAGGCCCATCTCTTCCTAGAAACCCAGCAAAGACATGTTCTGCTTGTGCTCCAAAGTGTCTGTGGAATTTTAACAGATACTTTTAAACTTTTATTTTAAAATCCAACGCTTGTAACCTCTTGCTGCAGCTGGAAGAGTGGATCAGATAAAGTAATGGCTTTTTCAGTCACATGCTTTGAGTGTGTCTGTTCACTCCCATCTCCTCATAATTTTCTAATAGTTGGAGACACACAGTTAATGTGTGTGTGTGTGTACACAGGCATATAGGAACGTCATGTTCCCCAAATTGGTTTTCAGGTGATAGAAGGAAATGTAAATGTGCTTCTTTTGAGACTTGATTGTGATTAGACTTCTACTTACTTAGGTTTGCAGTAATACATTGTAATAAAGCTTTAAATGTGCAATAGTTGACTGTGGACAAGACTCAACAAAGCTATTGGAAAACTGTGATGCCTCTTATTTAGCTTGGATTTAACTCTCTGAAGTGAACATATTGGAAAATATTAAAGAAGTGTCCCTTTCTCACAACAGCAATAGAATTCTGCTAAGCACACCTGTGGGATGGTGTCTGTTCAACACTGTACAAGGGTTTAGTTCATTTTTCTGGATGTAAGCACCTAATGCTAGTCAGGATGCCTCAGTGTATCTGAGCTGGCATCCTGCTGCTGTTCCAAGGGGATTGGGATCTAATGTGTTGTCTAGTGTCAGCCAGGCTTACAGGAATGCATATATTTAGGTGATGGAGTTCAACGCTCAGTTGTCCAAATTAACGTGCTTATTTGCTTCCTTGTTCTTTTTAACTAGCAGCCTATGGGCCAAACTATTTGGAGTATAAAATAATCTTTCTGTCAAAATATAACCAGCCCTTGTCACTGTTTTTAAACCCTTGAGTTTTGTGTGGCTGGAATGTACTGTAGTTGCAGTTGTAATTTAGGCTTAGTAAAATTTTTTTTTCACAGTATGGTGGAGACATTACAAGAAGAATGAAGCTTTTAAGGAGGCAAGCAGAAGGCAAGAGGTTGATGAGAAAAATTGGCAATGTTGAGGTTCCAAGAGATGCCTTTATACGTGTTCTAAAGAGAGAAACTGACAAATAGAGATCAGTGACATCTGATCTTCCAGATCATGTCAGCTTTTTGCGGACAGTAGCAAAGTGAGCTAATACGTGATTTATCACTGTGAGAGGGAACATACTTGACTTTAAATGGTATGAATTTAGTATGTGTGGGAAGATGAATTGAAAGGACTTAAAAATGTACATATATTTGTAGATTATTATGAAATTAAAGTTACTTTACTGCATCTAAAATTTCACATTGTATTGTTTTTTCATTTTATTTCACTGTTTTCATACTTTTAACACAACATAATTTTGGGGTTTTTTTGCATTGTAAGTCTATATGAAGAGAAACAATATGGCAAAAAGGTTATAAAAATAATTTAAAGGTATGTATAGACAAACAATGCTGTGTTGGTCTGGTTTTTTTCTTTTAAAGTTTGGACTGGTGGCACAGAAGTATCAAACTGTTTCCTGTTTTACTTTAGAGAAAGTTGCTGTTGTCAGGAAATTGTGATGCTGGGAAACCACATCAGATGAAAAAATCAAAACCTTTTGAATTTATCATGCTGTTTATTTTACACCAGTTGAAGTGTGTAAGTTTACCATTAGTTCAACCTAGCTGTGCTCATCTCCAGGGAAATGGTAAGTTTTAATATATTAAATACAAGAGCTGTAACTGTTCCACTAGTAAGACCAATTCAGGCCTTAAAAAATTGAACATGAAAGTTTGATTATAGCCTATCTTGGTGTAGTTGGTGAAGTTCTACTTATATTGTTTACATACTAAAGTCTGTCAGTGCATCCCCAGTTAAATGCTGCAGTGTCGTGCACAACATAAGGTGTTACTTTTGGAAGTGTACACAAAGCAATTATAAACATAAGTTAATGACCGTACTATATACTGTATTTACAGCTGTTTACCCACCTCCAAAAGCTTTTGAGCTGCATTAATTTTTTTGATCTTCAGGGACTAGTTTCACAGATCTTAATTTCTTGTTACTAAATATATATTAGAGAATAAATTGCTAGTCATACTTACTAAAGTAGTCAATCACCAGGAAAGTCTGCCCTTAAATTTAGGCTTCTACCTACACTTTAATCATAAGCTAGTTTTATTTCAGCCTGCGTACAAGGAGGAATTGGGAAAATCTTTGGAGGGATGGGATTGAACAGGACATGTTCAAGACGAGTTCCCTTTCAACTTGTCTTAGTTTTAGAGTACAGAAAAACAGGAGAGGGAATTCTGATACTTTGATGGTTTGTTGGGGCTTTTTTCTGTTTGCCTGTGATTGGTTGGTTTTTTGTGTTTTTTTTTTTCTTTTTTATTTGAAGCTGTTTCAGCACTGAAAAACCAAGGATCTGGATGTGAACAAGATATCTGTACCTTTAATAAAGGTACCTAAGCTGCTGCTACTGACCTTGAAGAAAGGAAGGATGCTGTGGATAAATGCTCTCTAATATATTTATTATTCCTACCCTGTAAAAGCTAGCATTTAAGGAACTACAGATGCAGGGATACATGCCAGGAGCAAAGGAGCTAAAACGAGGTCCTCTCCACTCCTTGAGCTAGACCTGTAAGAAAGCACTGGTTCTGTACTGAGGAATAAGGCAGAAGCTAAAGGTAAGCTACAGATTATCCAAACAGTAAATCATATCCTTGCTGATTGACACATCAAGTGTATGTTACCTAATTAAATGGGTTACACAGATGGATAAAGTTGCCTTGAGAATCTGTTTTAGCCTTACTATAGTCACCTGAGGCAGAAAAAAAATACAAATTGCAGTCTTTATTCTGAGGGGACTTGTACATATATCGGTTTTGAGAACAAGAACTTTAAATGAACTGGTTAGTACTTGTACAATACATAAAGTATTAGTTTTTGACACAAAAGTACCTGATTCTATCTAGCTACTTTTTCTTTTCCCCCTTTCCTTTGAAAATACCTTAAAATGAGAAAAAGAATAAAGTGGTAACCTTGATGTGCTAGGCTAACTTAGAATTTACTCTTAAGACCCACTAAACTTGAAAATGCTTGCTTTGCCATTACTGCAGAGTAACAGGTTAAATTTTATGCAACTTAAAGGGTTGACTTGCTCTTAGTAGTTGACAAGTTTGGAAGGTACTCTCCTGAAAAACTGGTATTTCATAAAATGATTGGAAGTATCTTAAGGAATGAAATAACAGAAACAGTGTGGTAGTACTTAAAAAAAAATTACATAATACAGCACTTAGCATTAAAAAAAAAATAGTGTAACAAAAGAAACAAGCTGTAGGACAACCAAAAACTGTTCATTAAAAGAGGCAGTAACAGTCCCAGACCCACGCAAGGACAGACAGGTTCTGCTGTACCAGTATTTAAACCGGCCTGTGTTTCATAGAAGGGTCGAGTAGTTAAAAAGGGAGAAAAGATACTAATTCTGTGATCTCACATCTTGAGAACATGAAGGGCTTTAGTGGGTAAGGTTGCCAAGCGAGGCACATGACTGAAAGGTGTGCTGGAATGAAGAACAAGAATATTGTTCAAACAGAATTCTACACTTTGCCACGTGAAGGATGATGATAATCAAGATAAAAACATGATTCAATTCCTTTAATACTAACCTAAATTCATTACTACTTTTAGTTTCATGCTTTTTGTAATAGAATTGTTTATAAACTTGCTTAGCTGTAAAGGCTAAGGGCAAACCTAACACTGCATTTTGAGTGGTACATTACCTGTAACAGTATTCTTCTGAAAGGCAGTCTTTTCAACTTTGCCCCACAATGTTGCATTACGCTTCAAAAATACATATGCATAAACTGAGCCTTAAAGCTGAAAGTCTGTTTTAAATGTGTGGATGTTCAATGCACTGTTGAGAACTGAAACACTAGGCCTGGCTTCCTACACTGCTATAGACAGATTCTTCCATGCTTTTGTAATTTCACAGAATCAGAGAACAGTCCAGATTTGAAAGGACTCTGTAAGACCATTTATGAGAAAGGTGAGCCTAGATGAGAGACTGCCACATCCCTGGGGAGACAGTGTGATTTTGTAATAAAGACTACATGCCTATCATTTAGGTGAAAATTTAAACTGTTGAAATTATGCTTAGTTGCACTTCTCTTGCAGTGAGTATTTTTAACAAGGGCTTTCCCAAGAAAAGTCTTCATCAGTAAACTCTTATCTTTCTCCTTTGGTGCCTAATCACTCCCTGAAATTCTGAAGTACTTACTCATGACAATTTATGTTAGAAATGAAACCATTTTGAAATTAAGGGATTTATATTTAAGTTTTACTTATATTCAAAATAGGAAATAACATTCCTTGTAACAGCTCAGTGTTTATAATGATACAATGAAAAAGTGATTAACAGTTGGCTTTAAATGATCATTTGCAGACATTATAGTCCTGTAAATTAACCTGTTTTCAGACATTTAATTTTAACATCAGTTATATAAATTGGCCAGGTACCTCCAGGAAGGAACATTGAGATTTTTCCATATGTATAAAGCTTGATTACCAAAAATATAAAAATCCTAAAGTAATTTGAAGTACATGAGAAGAAAAAGTGCTCTTGTAGAAGTTTGTTTTTATCTATGGAGCAGGTTGTAACTTCGAAGAATTTGGTGCATTTTTAGGCACTGTTTTTGTATCTTCATTTGCCCAAAATATACAGCAGGACTTGAGATGCCCAAAAACTGTTTAAGACAAATTTAAGGCAACCAAGTGCAAAAGCTCAGTGTACATTAGATATATGTAAACAGAACATTTCATAGTAGAAATTGTACAGCTATTACAAGTCCATAGTATTAACAAAGGCCAAAACCAATCTGTCTAGAGACACAAACGCAAAGTGTAGTTACACTAACCAAGCCAAAAATTAAGAATTCTGGGAAATGAAGTGTCATCATCTCTAACATGAGGCAGATGCAATACATTGCTGTGCTAGAGTAAATGCTCTGCTTTTCCCCTCTCTACATGCAGTCTGTCCCAAGTTTGTTCTGTTCCAATTAGTGATGTACCAGCCAACAGCAGAGCTCCAAATGTTAAAGCAAAATGCACAACACAGCAGATGGAATGTGAATGTACAGATACTGGACCTTTTTAAAAATACAGTACCTAGGATTTCCCATTTTAAACAGTTTTCAGCATATTGCATAGCAGTGAACTCATCTGCTACCTAAAACTGCTGCTGCTGACCCACATGGAGTTCCTCTTCAGTCTTCTTTCAGTTTTCTTTCATACTGTACAGTGGGTCCACAAGCTTATTGTGCACATGCATTAAACCTTGAGGGGAAAGCAACAATGCCAGCTTTACATTAGTTATACTTTGTTAACATGTCCTTCTATCCACATTTTTATTTGGACTTTGCTTTAAAGTATACATTTTAAATAGTTCATTGAAAAGAACAACAATGGCTATTTAAAGTAGTTCAGAGTCAGAGACAGCAGATACATTCCTGTATCACTTGCATACTAATAGCATATTCAGTATCAGCTGAGCAGGGACCAGACAGTTCTCTGATAAAAGACCCAAAAAGCACATCTGGAATACTTCCAAACAAACTGAATACATCTTTTTTTGGTGTATTAAAAACTGTGTAACAGCAACGTAATTCCCTCACACCACAATTTGCCATAAAAACCAGACGTACACAGTGAGAATTTTACAGCTTGAGTTCTTTTGCAATGTTCTAGCATTGTGGTAGTACTGTCTTTGTAATAATCATGTACTTGTGGTCCTAGACAGGCAAAATCAAATTAAATTATCCAGATTCCTAGTGCAGATTCAATTTCAGCAGTTCAACTGTTTTCTGTTCTAGCTGGGCTTTTTCTGGTCATATACAAGTCCTCCACAGCTATGATTAGGGGGGGTTATTTTTTCTTCCTCTTCAACTACTTTAATTCTGGAAAATGCTGAAATGCAATTAATAAAAAAGATGCTTCCTTCTTAACTTTGCTATAACTTAGTAAAAATGTTACCTACATCTAGGTATGTATGACATTGGATCACTGGCAGGTTTTTAACCTCATTTCACCTTGAGGACTAATAATAGTAATGATCAGTGTTCAAAATCCACAAAGTAGAAGTCCATTTTAGTACTGAACTAAATATTTAGCTTCTAAAATTAAAACATGCAACACCAAAAGTAATTTTCTTAAAAACCATGAAAAAAATCTCGCAGTACTGCATATTTTAGTGATTATCTATGGCAAAGAATGTTTAAATACCATTGCTACATGATGCACCTGTGGCAACCTTAGTGTCACTGCAGCAACATGAAATTTGAGTTAACTATACAATCTAAGGTCATTACTGTAGGTGACCATAAGAAAAGGCATATTATGCAGCATCTATTATTAATCACTATGTGATCATTTAATATGAAATACAGATGTTAGATCAAGTCTAATATTTTTTCAGTTTTACAGTGACAAAAACTTAACTATACATTTGACATAAGTCATTTGTCCAGAAAGAGTAACAGCTGCATACACTATGCAAACTAGAAACATGCTTTGGGCTTTAAAACATTTAACATCCTACCAATATTTTCCTCTTCTAAAAAGGGGAAATGAAAAGGAAATAATTACCCACTTCCTAGATGCATGAAAAATGGTTACAAAGTACTGCTTCTGTCATACTTAATGAAGAATATTTAAATCCTGTTAGTGAAAGCGTTACAGGAGAAACAGTGAGAAACAAAAGATTTTTTTAAAGGCATGCACCAGACTTGGTAGATGCCAAAACAATTATTTCAAACGAAAGTCCCACTGTATGTTCAAGTATGCTTTGAATAAACAGATTTCTGCACACAGTTTGAGGAGGAGCATGCTTTAGTATGGAAAAAACTATCCTGAACTAACTGATCTGCAGACAAATCAGTAAATTCAAAATTCATTTTCTGTTTCATTCTTCAAGAAAGTTCTAAGACCATAAGCACACTTGATAATTTCAGCCTATTATAGGTTTTCAGAAAGTTAAAAAAACAATGGAATAGGTTAATCTATGTACCAGCCAGTGTGGTACTTGATTATAAAACAATGCAGTTTCATATTGAAAGTTTTAAGTGGTGAAAAATCTCCATAAATCACTACCATAAATAGCAGTATTAAGAACTACATAGCTTCCCTAAGAAGTCTAACCTGAAGATCAAGATTCAGAAATAATTCAAAATTTGACCCACACTGATTTCTCCTCCATCTTATAAGGGGAAAAAAAATCTCACTGATTTGAGAGTAAGTAAAATTAAGTTTAAAGTAAACCATCTTTTTAAAAGTTCTATTGCTGTGTATTACAGGGTAATTAAACACAGTGACACAGTAGCACACATTCATAAATTGTAGCCCTTGGTGTTTTTTAAAGCAATGTTCGGTGTCATTTATATCTAGTGATTCTACATTAGCTTTGTATTTTCCAAGCAAAGCCTCTATTTATATAAAATGCAGGATAATGTTTAAAACTTATCCAAGCAGTTAGAGAAGTTTATCTTTGAAAACAACAGTAAGTATTATCTAGCAATGTGATACAAGAAAAGACTAACCCACCCTCCTACCCCACAGATACATAGCAGAGAACAGCATACTGAAAAATCCAAAATTAACAAGCTGGCCACAAGAGGTATCAGGATAAAAATCACAGAAATGTCCAAACTGCAATTCAATACATATATGAGCACTGGTGATACAATGCTCTAAAAAAGAATTTAATAAATTACAATCTTGATCTCTGATACCTCAGCTACTACAGGTACCCATACTATGAGCAAGACAACTGAGTCACACAATTGCATGTGCTGTGCTAATGCAGTCAGGAGAAAACTACTTTTCTCAGCTTCTACTGTCTCAGTGAAACAGAAATCAGTCTAGGAAGTCTCCATTACTATCAAATATCCTGACTTTAAGTTTGCCCTAATATACCTACTACAAATATGAAAAACACACACAGTAAAAGGGTGCAATGTTTTCAAAGGCAGTATAGATTGTTATGCTAATTGCACATGAAAAATGTCCTCAGGTGGCTTCAAACTCTGTATCACAGTTTACTAGACATCACATTACAGCACATAGCAAAAGCAGCATGGAAATGTATCAGGATTAATAAATGTATTAAGGTTTTTTTATGCTGAACTTTTCAGTATACTTAAGACCTGTATTCTGGAACACCAGATTGCTGCTATTTGAAGTTAAAGATTACTAAACTATTGTTTCAAACTGGAAGCAAAGGAAATACTCTTCCCAAGCAGATTTGTCTGGAATGTAGGTAGCACAAGTTATGCCTCCTGGCAATTTTCCAAACACAAGAAATAAGTTAATATTTAATATTCTGACTATATAACATTATACACTAGTGACTGCAAAGTGTTGGAAGGCTCAGATTTAAATCAATACAATTTCAAAGCTTTTGGTTTTGCGTAAACACGTGACCTCTGATTCAGTGCTCACCTTTAAAGTACTTCACAGTTTTAACTCTTAGTTCTAAAGTAGCATCTTCATCACACACAAAGATAGTGCGAGGGTGTTGCTGGAAAGCAGAAACTGTCCACATATGATTGACTCCTTCTTCAATTGCTTTGTACAATGCAAAAGCCTTGTGTGCACCTGTTATAAGAATCATCACCTGCAAAACAAAGGTCTCTTTACTTTCAATCCCAGTATCAATAACAACTAATCTTGAAAACACACATGCAACTAGAACTAAATGAGTTCTTACTTCTCTAGCATCCATCACTGTACCCACACCAACTGTTAGCGCCATAGTTGGTACTTTAGATAAGTCTCCATCAAAGTATTTAGCATTTGCCAAAATGGTGTCCATTGCTAAAGTCTTTAATCTTGTTCTTGAAGATAAACTTGATCCGGGTTCATTGAATGCAATGTGGCCATCTGGACCAATGCCTTTTCAAAGTTAAAAAAAATAAATCATTCCAGACCTGAGAGTCAACACATATCCTCAGACATAAATGAATAAAAAAGGGCTCATCCTTTCCTTTTGGTTCCCCATTTTCAATAAAAACTTAAGTCATTAGAAACTTGGACACCAACCATTCCGTTTTGGAATTTATACTGATTCTTTGTCAGTCACAGAATATTCTTACACAATGATTGAAAAATCTGGGGTTTAGTCAGGTTATGAAAATAGTGATTAAAGAATTGGTGTACATGCTTGAATTGTAACTAACCATAGAGCATTTCCTCATACCTCCAACAAACAGATCAATCCCCCCTGCTTCTTCAATTTTCTTTTCAAATGCATCACATTCCGCCTGTAAGTCTGGTGCATTCCCATCAAGGATATGAGCATTATTCGGATCTATGTCAATATGCTTAAAGAAGTTATTCCACATATAGGAGTGATAGCTCTCTGGATGATTTCTAGGAAGCCCTGAAATCATTTATAGTGAAATTACCATATGACAAGATTTAACCAAACAACCTTAATTCTAGTCTGTATGCAACTGACATAAGGCATGCAAGGCAGACCTGAGTCAAATAAAGCAAGATTTGAAACTACATCAAGAAGAAAGGTTTCCTTTTGGTACGTACAAGGTAACTGGTTTACATTCCCTCCACATACATCTTATCCCAGAGTGTAAAGTCTTCAACAGAAATGCAGTCCCAATATTACATAACAATATAATTTCTACAGAATTACTGTGAAAAACTGAATTTAGCCCAGTGTTTATTTTCACATTTTTGTAGATAAAGGAATAGAGAAAAATGCTTGGACACCAGTCTAACATAGGAGTACAAACATACTAGGCTAACCTGGTACTTGGACAAAGTATTTAATAGTTTTTATAAGGAGAAAAAAAAAGTTACAGTATGTTCTCAAATAATAGCACATCTTACCTACATACTCATCCATGTTGAAAGTCTTTACATATTTGAAAGAGAGATCTCCATTTTTGTGATATTCTATCAGCTTTTTGTAGCATCCCAAAGGTGTACTCCCTGTTAAATAAAGTTTTTCTACTGTTCTGTGTATCTGCACAACATTTTCAGTGTATTTAAATGTCTTCACAGTCAAATTTTGCTACAATGCTTTTCAACATACAAGCAATCTGCAGTTTCTCATTTAGTATTTATCAGTTTCTCAAACTATCACAACTTCTTACAGAAATCAAATCCATATTTAAAGAAAACGTTAGAATATTACCAAAAATAATACTTATGTTCTTTTAAATACTGTATCTGCTAACAGTGATACAAACATTGTTTTAGACTTAGTTACTTACAAAGACATGGAATAAAACTTGCCTGTTGGTAGACCAAGCGTGAAATATCTTCCTTGACTTGGCTTGAACTGGATAATACGATTACAGATGTATTTGGCTGCCCATTCACTAGCCTGATCATAATCTTCAAGAATTACTAGCCTCATTATGGCAGTGAGGAACTTGTATGATAAAACAAACTTAAACCTGGAGAAAATGTTGAAGTTTTAAAAATAAGTACCACATGAGTAGTTGTAAAACTCTTAGATTACAGAGGAGACAAAAAAAATCACCTTTCATACCAATGACTTGCATTAGCATACCACACTCTTGCAGTCCTAGTTCAAGCTGGACAATCAAGAGAAAAGCTAGAGAATCCAAATGATAGATTACAGTCAAAATATTTATTAAAATCCACAGACTAATTTAAAGCAATTAATAGGAAAAAGCTAGAACAAGATGAGAACAAGCCATTTTGAACTTCAGTATTTTCATCAAGTGTTACCATCAGAAAAGAGGAAATACTTAAATACCAAGATTAATTCCTGTTTCTTATGACCAGCTGAATGCCTACAACTTCAAAAACAAGACCCAGAGTAATCCCATGTTTCTATAATCAAAATACCAAATTTGGACTAAATAATTAAAGCTCCTTTCACTCCCATTCTAGCTCCTTAGCAATTCTTCAGTAAGTTTATTAATCTGAAAAAAAAAATGTTAAAGCATTAGAGATATTTGAAATGTTTACGATTCACAGGAAGAAATACTCATGATGTCACATTTTTTCTTTGCCACGTAAATTTAAACAGAAATTTAAAAGGCTTTGAGTGCAATTGTATCAACTTTTAAGAAGAATATCCAGAAAACAAGCTTGGTTGCTAGAAGTATACAAGCATCTCTTGTATTTAACTGAAACTCATTCTTCCATGAATTTCTGCTTAACAGAGTCTGGTAATTACTCCAGAAAGACTGAGGCTCTTTCACTAGTTTGGGATGTGTTACTCTTCCTTTCCCAGGTCTGGGTGTGTGGCATTAGCCAGGACACAACACAGCTGCCAGAAGCCTAGGGCCACCAGTGTGACAGACCACACTACTTTTAGCTGACCCAAAATGAGCGGCTGGTTTCAAAACAAATATGAATTAAAGTACTTAACAGGGTACCATGTTTGTCCTACTAAAGAAAGATATCATCACCGTGTGCTGCCTGTGCCGCTCCATCTCCCTGGACAGCTGAGCCGTGACAAGTCAAACTCACCTTTGCCGAGGAAACACTATTCCACACATACTCAAAAGAGCTAACACACATCCCCGAGAAGGAAAAGCATATCAGCAGGAACAGACTCCGCGGCTTTAGGCCGGTTTCATAAAATCCCAGCAATTTTACGCTGGGAGCACGGGGATGCTCTCAAGAGCAGGGACCCACGGACAGTAGCAGAACCACCGCGAATTTTCGGCTAACGGCACTTTTCTGCGTTTTGTTTGGCGATGCCGGGGGGGAGGGCTGATACACCTACACTCGCAGATGAAGAGACCTTCAGCCGGAGCCCCGCCGGCACTGCAGCCCCGCGCCCCCGCGGCCTCCCCATCCCCGCCCGCGGGCACCCGCACGGCCGGCGACGGCGCGCCCTGCCCGGCCCCGCTCACCCAGGACAGCCCGCGGCGGCTACGAGCGGCACCAGGAGGAGGAGGAGGAGGAGAACGGGAACTGCTGCCCGCCCCGCAGCTCCCGCCCTGCCGCCTCCAGCGGAACCCGGCGTGCGACCCGGAAGCGCCAGGCGAAGACGGGAAATGGGCTCCTTTTCCCGTGTTCATTTCCGGCCTGTGTGTCCGGGGCAGGGCGGCTGAGCCCAGCCGAGGGGCCCGGGAGCTCCCGCCTAGAGCACGGCTGCGCACGAGCGCGCCTCTTGGAGCCCCTCTGCTGCGGAGCACTTTGAGATCTTAATGGAAAAAGCTTTCCCTATAACCTAAATCTTTACATGATGCAGCTGCAAAAGAAGCCGTGCGTAGTTACTGGAAAAAAATTAATGAGGTGCAGCATCAATGTCTTGGTGAATCACAGGCTGACCATAACCTGCCCTTGTGGCCGGGAAAGCCAGTGATATCCTGGGGGTGCGTCGGGAACAGTGTGGCCAGCAGGTCGAGAGGGGTGATCCTGCCCCTCTACTCCGCCCTGGAGTGCTAAGTGCTGTTCTGGGCTCCTCAGTACAAGAAAGGCAAGGAGCTACTGGAGAGGGGCCAGAGGAGGCTACAAAGATGATGACAGGTCTGGAGCATCTCTCTTAGAAGGAGAGACTGCAGGAGCTGGGCCTGTTTAGTCTGCGGAGGAGAAAACTGGGAGGGGGTCTCATCAGTGCATATAAATATCTCGAAAGTGGGTGTCAGAGGATGCTGCCAGACCCTTTTTGGTGGTGCCCAGTAACAGGATGAGGAGTAATGGCCATCAGCTAAAACAAGAAATTCCACCTTGACATGAAGAACTTCTTTACCTGAAGAGTGGCAGAGCACTGGAACAGGCTGCCCAGGGAGGTCATGAAGTTTCTCATCTCTGGAGAGGAAAAACCTGCCTAGACACATTCCTGTGTCACCTGCTCTCCGGTGACCCTTGCCTCAGCAGGGGGGTTGGACCAGATGATCTCCAGAAGTCCCTTCCAACCCTAGCAATTCTGTGATTCTCTTTTTGCTTTAAAAGCAGTCAAGTAATTCCATAGCCTTAGCTAAGCTGTATTTGAACAGGTGTGGGGTGATAGATCTTGATGTGTGCAAAGGGCTAATGGTCTGAAAAGGGTGGTGCTTCAGCATGGAGTGGGGAAACTGGACTAGGGGCGTGAGCAAGCAACATAATTCTGAATATATGTGATGTATGTGTACACATGTACTGTAGGTTTCACTGAGGCCTTACCATAATAGAAGACCAGGATAAATCTGTTTACTGGGCAGGAGCATGATTGTCTGAGGAAAAGCATGACTGAAGGGTAAAACAAGGGAAGCTAATAAAGGGGAGTGTGTATGTAAAAAAAAAAAAAAAAAAAAAAGGAGAAAGAAATCGGGGGTTAAACAGGAGAATAATGA
>VZSE01013631.1:2717162-2733921 GCA_013398275.1 Promerops cafer
AAAAAAAAAAAAAAAAAAAAAAGGAGAAAGAAATCTGGGGTTATACAGGAGCATAATGATACTTTTTTTTTTTTTTTTGGCAAGACTGAGTTTAGCTCAGTTTGTTAGAGCATGATGCTAATAATGCCAAGGTTTTAATGTGGGTTTGATCCCCATATAGGTCATTCATTTAAGACCCATCCTTGCAGGTCCCTTCCAAATCAGTATATTCTGTGATTCTGTGAGCCTGTCTAGCAAGGTTTAGATAGATTGAGAAATACTTTGCCAAGGGCATGAGGTGTGTTTGCAAGCTTGTGAGGGAAAATATGTCTTTCTGAGGTCTCTGGGGCTTAGCAGGCCACCAATAAAAATACCTTTTGTTTTAAAACCGGCCTTTCATTTGAATTTTACTTTCTAATATAAAAAATTTTAATTCATGCATGTTCTTCTGATAAAGTCTTTATCTCAAAAATTTTACCAGGTCCTAAAGAATAGAGTTTTGCACCATTTCTTGAGTCATGCTCTGAGCCTGTGCTGCTCTCATTGTTTCAGAGTATACTTGCAGTGGAAGTGATTTTCAGATTATATGTAACAATCTAACTTTTGCCTCTAGATTTCAATTTTGGGTTTTTTTCCTGCCTCTGTGGACCATGTGTAACACCTCAGTGGTAAATTACTTCTGCATACAGTAGACTAGTTAACACATTTCTTTGGTATTACTACACACCTAGGTACCTACAGGCCTGAAATCACACCCCTCCCTCAAAAGCTCTGTTGGTTTCCACAACTTGAAAATTCTCCTTTTTTTTTTTTTTTTTCTCATCACTACTGAAAAGGTTTTAAAATTCAGATAATAGGTTCCCCCTTGTTTCATATTCTCCAGGGGGTCTGAGGATATGTGATGTACTGTTCTACACTCAGTGGAACTTGAGTTTTTCTACTGCCTCTAAATTTGGAACAGCAGCTTGTTGCCTTTTAGCAAACTTTGCAATGCTATCAAGTAGTTCTGTTAAGATAGACAAATTCCCTGTCTTTCATGAACATATTCAGTTCTTACTCTCATGGTTTGTATGCTAATACCTAGGGTATGATTTTCCAAGTCATTCTTCAGATTTGCCTTTCTAATTAGTAGAAGATGAAAAATGCTCTATATGCACTGAATGTTGTAGCTAACAATTACTAATTAAGATGCTGCTAAAAAAAAAAAAATCGTAGTTTCTTATTATGTTTTATTGAGTAGCATAACTAGAGATTTCAAAGTCTCACATTTATTATAAGTATCTGTTGCTTTTGGAAACAGTCTTTCTGTGATTTTTTTTCTTTCATTTTCTAAATGGCCATTTTTTAAAGTATTAATTAATTTACTGTACTCATGGTGATCTGATTTGTATACATCTACTATGATCAGATCACTTTTTTTAAACCTATGTTTAAGTAACTATGAATTTATACTATATGTACTTCAATAGTACCCAAACTACATTGAGTTTTACCTGAGAAGGACCACCTCAGCTTCAGGTGAATCCAGACTTCTAACAAGGTAGCTGTTCTTCCAGATTCCCTCTGATTTAGTTGGAAGAGCAATGGATCCTGCACAAAGCTGGGACCTATGAAGGAAAATTACTCAAATGATTGTTGACATGTAGGAAAGACTGAGAACAAAACAAAAAGGTTGCAATGAAAATACTTGCCAAGGCATTAAATGTAGAGATTGAGAAACAAGTAATTGCTGAAAAGACTTTAGAAAAGACTCACTCTTATTACCTTTCTGAATTAACACTTCTATTGAGTCTGGCTGAGGTGGGATAATTTTCCCATAGCATCTTTCACAGTGCTGTGCTTTGCATTGGTAGCTAGGAGGGTGTCAATAACACCAGTGTTTTGTCTGCTGCTGAGTAGCCTTCCACAGCATCAAGGCTGTCTCTACAACATTCCCCCTGGCCAGGAGGCTGAGGTGGGCAAGATCTTGGGAGGGGACACAGCCAGGACAGCTGACCCACTGACTGGAGGATATTCCTTACTATAAGATATCTGCTCAGATACAGCAATTAAGAGAGGGCTGGAGAGGGAATGGTGTGGGGATGAGAGAGACAGGCATTTGTTATGGTGATGTTTGTCTTCCAAAGCAAACACACACTGAAGCCCTGCTTCCCGGGAAATAGCTGGACATCACCTGCTGATGGGAAGTAGAGAATAAATCTTGTGTTTTCATTTGCTTCCATGCACAGCATTTTTTTTTAATCAAACTGCCTTTATCTTGATCCATGAGGATTTTATCCATCTTATTTTCTCCCACACTGTCCTGCTGAGGAGGAGAGTGATGGAGTGGCTTGTTCCACACCTGTTGTCTAGCCAGGGTCAACCCACCACAATTCTGCTGTGTAACACCTGTGCAAACAAGCATAAGGATACAAAATAACATTGTGGCTGAGACCTTTTAGATGGTGATAACTGTGTGGGGAGAAGGGGAAAAACTGCAGGGAAGATTTTTTTTCCTAATTTTCAGAATTCTGAAAGAATGTGAAGACAGTGGTTGTTACCCCTGGTACTTCATTTAATGCCACAGGGTCAATAGCCTGCTGTTTTCCTGCCATTAAAGTAGACTGAATTTCTGGTAACTTCATTTCTCTTCTGGACATAAGCCTGAGGGGACCAAATCACTTGGCAGCTTTGCTTATTTCTCACAAAGACTGAAGATAGTTTTGCATGTGCATTACATCCCTGTACTTGTTACAGCTTTCTTCAAAACTTCACTGGTTAGATCTCACCACATTTCTATCAGCTGAGGGGTACATGGCATGTGATGTCTTTTGGGTTATGTTTTATGCAACCAGCCCAGGGGTGGTGAAATAGGAAACATGAGATTCTGTGATGCCAGGACTATGTCAGCACATTCACAAATGAAGCACCTAGCTAATATTTAGCACCATCTTAATTTTCATAGGCAAGGCTTTGAGTCAGTTTGTGAAGCTCTGTGCAGTAACAGGTAAGTACCCTGTGCTTTTGTTTTCCGTTTCTGTTCTTGCAATGTGTTGGTGCTTCCTCCATGGATTCTGGGGGAGTCTGTACCAAAGCAGTCACTCAGTACCAGCTGGTTCTGAATGTAAGAGTTGGTCACTACAGAGTGAACAGTAAAGGTGATGAGAAGAGTATTTATTGTACCATCACCCTGTTGCCTTTTTGCTGGTGAACGCTGCAGTTCTTCTGAGAGTGAGGGTTCAGTGTGGGAGTTTGCTACTTGGTACTACTTCATTTTGCCGTGTAGAGAGATCTGATGCTGATAATTTTCTGTGTGCCTGAAGTACCAGGCTATTTCTCTGCAAGTCTCTCTGCCAGAACAAGCAGGCAGAGGTGCCTGCAGCATTCCCTGCAGATCAGATCTTGCCCTTTTACTGATGTGTCAGCTGTGTCGTAAGTATGCATCTATAAGGGTCCACTTATGGATGGTTGGCTGTGCCCTTGCAGTGTGGAACATTCTTGATGTATGCAGGGGTGTTGAGGGAAATTTCTAATAGTGCTCTCAGCTGGTGTTAAAGCCTGTTCCTTTCAGAGTACACAGTTTAGACTGGGCACAGAAATATACAGGATGTGTTTAATACTCCATACTACTCCAGATGTGCAGATGGGAAATAGGTTCCCTGGTTTTGTAGCCAGGCCATTCTATGCCAGTCAGCTGGGTGCTTAGGCATGTTTCTGGGTATATGTTATTTATGAGTATCAAGAAACTTTGTGAGTCCTTAGTGCTCATGAAAATATTCTCATTTGACTGTGTTTGTGCAAAACTAAACCAGGATTTAAAGTTTCATGCTAGGTATTCGAAAATGCTGGGAGCTAGCCAGAGAAGTCAATAAGTGCTTTTTATTAGTACTTGAAAAGAAGATAATGTTGAGTCCCATTTAAGATTGTTGCTTTTTTTGTGCAATGGACTTTGCCTTTTGCATTTTTTTTTTAATAAAAGCTTGGAGAGATCAGTTATAAAACATATTCAAGAAATGTAATTTGGACCTATTATCAGTGTAACGTTTCAAATACCAGCTTTGGGTTTGTTTATTTTAGCCTTTGTCACTCCCCAGGTGCCGCTGTTTGGGCAGGGTGACTGCTGGGGCTGGCCGGCGCGGGGCGATGGCGCGGCGCGGCCGGCAGGTGGCAGTGTGGCGGCGGCTCCGTGCGGTCCCGCCCGGCTCTGCGCCCTCCCGGCCCCGGCGCGGCCCCGGCGGGCTCGGCAGGGGTGAGGGCGATGCGAAATGTGTTTCCGCCTCCAAACTGTGTTACTGTCTTCATCTGACCTCACAAGAGGAGTCTGGCACATCCTTCCTCCCCTGCCTGGGCTTGTGCCACGAGGGATTGATATAAAGAGTTTGAAATGGCTCAACGTCTCTTTCCCACCAGGAGTCACAGCAGCATCGAGCACAGTTCCACTTGCCTTCCTCCCTCTGCAGTGTTTTTCCTTTCTTCTGATAGTTGTTGCTACTGCAATACAAGACATCAGCCGTGTAAAACCCGACCTCACGGAGCAGAACCTGCCAATGGCTGTGGCACCATCTGGAGAGCCCTGGTGGTACTAAAGAAAGCCTTTGCATGTCCTACATAAACCATGTTTGAATGGCTGAACAAATCCCTCCTCCTCCCCCTCACTTTTCTATCCTCAGTTCTCCACACTCATCATACCCCTGATATCCTCTTTTACAGCTGCTGTTCAAGAATCTAGTCCAAAGCCCATTCAAATCTCAGTCCCATTGGCTGCAGTTAGCATTGGACCACGGCCTAGATCTCCTTTACTGGCTCTTGGCTTTATGCTTCTTCCAAGCCCTCAGCTGGAACAGTCTCTGCCTCTTTGAAGGCTCCCTCTCATCAAATTTCCCTTTGTCCCCTTTCTTTCAGGATGTCTCTCTACACTGAGTAAGTGATGGCTTCAGAAAGCATATTGGGATGTAGCAGAGGCCATCTAAGAGATGGCAGAAGATGGAGAGATTCCTGGAAAAGGGACTCTTCTGGAGTGGCAGCAGGGAAATTAAGGTGGCCAACAGCCAAGATGTGTCAGGCTGCAAAAGGAAACTCAAGCAAGGCCAGGGAACTCTTCTAGTAGCTATGCTGCATCCATGACCCCAAGGGTAGCTCTCCTCTGCTTCCCTGCCTGCTTCTTTTTGATCTCCGGATCCTGCAGAAACTCCTCTTCGTGTCAAAGGTAGTGCAGGTGCAGGTGTGCAGTGAGCTGTCTCCAAAATGAAAGATATTTCATTTCAATTTTTGCAGGATGATGAGTATTTTGTTGGATTGGTGAGTTGAGCTGTCTCATCCAGCTGCTTCTGTTTGCTGCAGAAACAGCAGGCAGAGAGGGAGTGCTAGGATTTTGGATTAATGTGACATGCCACTGCACCCTCAGATTGGGGTGTGACAGCTTCCTGGCTCTTGCCCATCCATTGCTGCTCTCCAGTTCTGCCCTTGCCTGATGGTTCCTCCATCTGTACCAATGCTTTCTGCCCCATGTTTTATTCCACATATGCCTGAAGGAGGAAGAAGGCTTGAAAGCAAATTGTTCCTCTTCTCCTCTTTGCGACTCTTCTGGCTCCCAGCTACAATTCCTTCCCTATGGCATGGAGGGAAGCACTGTCTCTTTCGTTGTTCCCTCCCTGGATGCTTTTTAGTTCCTGCT
The DNA here is from genome assembly GCA_013398275.1 of Promerops cafer. Classification (NCBI taxonomy): domain Eukaryota; kingdom Metazoa; phylum Chordata; class Aves; order Passeriformes; family Nectariniidae; genus Promerops; species Promerops cafer. Next base: position 2,722,795 of record VZSE01013631.1, read on the forward strand.
GCATCTTCCTCCATCATCCACTCCATGCCCCATAAGCAGGCACAGTGCCAGGCTGGCGTTGCAGAGGCTGCAGAGGTAACACCACACCTCCCTCGATCTGACTTCCCCATGTGGGCACGGCCTGCAGGTGTCACCTTGTCTCTTCCTAGGTCCTGATGTCGACCTGTGAAAGCCCTGTCTCTCCTGAGCCTCCCTCCCCACACTCTCCCAAGTCCTTCTAGAGCTACAACCAGCGAAGAATGAAGCCCTGACCTATCTAGGGACCACATCTGGAGGAGAAGCATGGACACTAAGACTTTCCAACAAGCTATCACTTCTCCCAGCCCTCCGTAATCCAGCGGCTGGGACACCACAGTGAGGGTGGGATATTCCAGATCTTCCATGAGCCGTGCTGCTGTGTGGCTTACCTCACTCCTCAGAGCCAAGCTGAGAGGATGGGATAAAAGGAGACATAGGGGCAAATGGGACTTTGCTGGAGCAGGGCATAAATCTGCCACCCTAGATGGATTTTTATCTCCCACATCTCTGCAGATTTTCTGACAATTTACAGTGCCTGCACGTAAATGAATTTGGATTATTTTTGACGGGAAGTGTGAGGCAGCTCTGTAAGATTTTTTGCCAAGACAGAACTTCACTTAGAGCCCTGAGCAAGCAGGACTCTAAGTACCTGATTTGTCATAAGCAGGGACAGCTGGAACAAGCCCTGCATGTAACAGTGAATAAACACTACTGCAGAGCAACTGCATTAAATGGAAATCTCTGCCAGAATCACAACACTTTCCTTTAGTGTATGGACCAAGAGGAATGTGGAGGCAAGTGAGAAAACTCCATCACATTACAAGGGGGAATTAAGCTTCTACAAGGAAGGTGCAAGCTGCAATTAACAGCTAAGTAAAACACACAAAACACCTGGTTTCTGTATCATGACTTTTCCCTAGAAGCCAAATGGCATTCCCAGCTAATGACTTCATTGGTGTCATAATCCCGTAGCTGTTGAGGTCTTGGCATTACATCAGTTACTTTTTTCTTCACCCTTCTCCACTAATGCCTCCCTCTGGCTTCTCCCCATAATAAACCAACTGCTTCAGCCTTCATTTGCCTCTCTTCTGACCCCTCCTGCTTTCAGTGCCAGCTCATCCTTCAGGCTGTCCACCCACTGACAGTCCAGACTCTATCTGGAGTACCATTCCTCTACTTACCTTGTAGGCCCATCCTGTCCAGTTCTGCATTTGAGCTATGGGAATCTGCTCTTGGTAATTTCTCTAAAAAGTCTCTAATAAGGCAGAAGTTGCCTGGAAAATTAATTTTCTTTTCACCAAAACTTTTCCTTTGGCTTGTTGGGGGGCTGTTTTAAAAATAAGTACACTATCTCTCCTTGCTATTAGGGCAAGAAACCACAGGTTATAACTGCAATATGTAAGATTGGTTGGATGCTAGGAAAATGCACTCATGGTAGGAATAATGATGCACTGGAACAGAGAAGATTGTGAAATCTGCAGTTATGTAGCCCTTAGTGAACAGAAAAAGAACAGCATGTCCAAAGTGATTTACTTTGGGCAGAAGAACGGAGTAGAAAGCTCAGTGGTTCCAGTTTCAGCTCTATTTTTGCTCCTTCAGGGGTGCTCCTAAGGAATCCCTTCTGTCATGAAAGGGTCATGCAGCTCTACATTTTATAGCCCTTTTCTTTTCCTTTACCTCCACCTAATCTCACACATAGTTCAAAATGCTCTCTTGCACACCTGCCATCAGATGTACCTCTTTCTGTTTGAAGTGAAACTGTCTCACTAAAGTATGTGGGATGAATATAACAAACCAGCAGTGATGTGGCAGCAGAGGATGAAGTTGTGAGCAGGTTTTTAATCACAACTTCAGGAACCAGCCTACCTTTAACAAGATCTATCACATCCATTCGAGAGTAAAGGACTTGATGCCTTTGAAGTAAAAGTGATTTCCCCCTCCTCCCCCTTTTATGAGAGTTTTCATTTTTTTGGATAAAAATTCCGCTTACAGAATGGATTAAAAATAAAAATAATCCCAAAACAAGACTTGCTATTCTGCCACCTTATCTTGAGCAATGTCACCTCATGCAGTCTCACCCTTAGCCAAATACTGACTCACTACCAAGGGCTTAGCAGTGGAAAAGGAGAGAGGGCATACCAGACGAGAGATCAGCTCTCCTGGCTGGAATCCTGGCAGGGAGTGAGAGGCACGTGTGGACTGAGGGACATGTGGTCAGAGGGACTTGTGCCGCTTTGCTGAAGTGTTGTTAAATGCCAGAATGCAAGGGGGCTGCTTTGCTACTGCTTGCTGCAGGGAGGTGCAGCCTCCTTTCCTGGAGGGCTTGTGTTCAAAACACAACTTGGAGCCCTACGATGCCGCACCCAGCTGAGGCTCCCAACAGGTAACTGTTTGCTTTTCTCTGGAGAAGGGTTTGGGCCCAGGGTTTGTGGTGTTCAAACACAAGTCCCTGCACAGTCCAGGACCTGGTATACCTCCCCTGGCTCCACCTTGGTCCTGAGACAGCTTGGTCTGGCAGCAAGGGCTGTGGGTACCCTCTGTTCTCTCCAAGGGAGGACTCCATCCCCTGTTTCTGATTTCTTCTTACAGCAGGGGAGTCACTAATCCCTGCCTGCCTCTGCTCGGTGCTTTGAGGTCTGCAGGGAATGTCCAAAGCAGGCACAGCTGAATATATAATGGCACACATGGCCCATGCTCAAACAGAACACCAGAGTGCTACCAATCGCTCTTGAAGGCAGCTCTTCCAGTATCCACTGCCAAGTCTAGCCCTGGTAGCGGAGACAATGGAATGAAAAACCACTGTACCCTCTGCTTTCTGAGCCTGCTGGATGTGTTTTACTTTTGAATCTTAAATCACTCTGCTAAGGGCTCTTTGAGCAGATGCTTTTCTCTTCCTGGGTCTGGGTCAAAGCACAGGTAGAAAATGAAGCTGCCACTGTCAGCAGCTCATTGTTCCATTGTTCTCTGCTATGAGACAAGCCAAGCAACCCTGTCTTTGCCAGTGCTCCTTCACAAATGCATTGCTTTTGCAGTGGTCATTGCAATCTTCTTGCCTTGTTGGCCCAGCTCACCTACATCTCCAGAGTTTCTTCCCATTCAATCTATTTTTGGGTTGTTTGTGAAGAATATGGCTGTTTGCAAAGGCGCCTGCCTCTTGTGACCAGTAAATCCTGGTGGATGTAACCAGACATCAGGGCTCCTGTGAATATGCCTAAAGGCACCTCATGCAGAAGGAGCACAAATGCAGCCTGTCCTCCTTGCAGTGGTGCTGCTGCTGGAAGCAAATGATTTCTGGAACAAGCCCTGATATGAGGCAGCAAGTGCGTCAGACCTTATAGTAGAGGAACCACGTGTTTGAGTTTCCTACTCCATGAATGAGGCTGGCCAGGCCTGATTCATCACCGAGGCACGCTGGGGAGAGAGGCACTCAGCTCATTTCCTCTGCATTTTATTTGTTCCTGCATATGCTGTGATCCCAAAAGTGCTGGGGAACAGAGGAGCTGCATACCAGGACAGCAAGTGGTGGGAGGAGAGGAGATGTAGAAAGGCCAATATTAGAAGAAGCCTTACCTCCCAGCACCTTCCTCTTTGCTCCACCATTCTTTGCACTTCAGTTAAAGCACTGCTGGGGCACACTGGTGCTGGCATAGTGCACGGAAAGACACTGGAAAAGATGGTAGAAGCCAGTGGGACAGGAGCAGTGATGATAAATGTTAAGTGTTAAATGAATGTAAGTAGCAGGTAGGTGTAAGTAGATAGCGTTCACTACTAACACAGACACTGCAGTGTTTGCACATTTCATTGTCATTTCATTTCATTTCATTTCATTTCATTTCATTTCATTTCATTTCATTTCATTTCATTCTCCTCCCTAGATTTCTTTCTGATTGCTATAAAAAATATCCTTGAACATCTGGCTATAATTCTTATCCCCCTCCAGGGAAGAGGAAAGCAGAGAAGGTATTACCTTTCTGAGTCACAGTTTTTTGGAAGCCATGTGTGTACATGTGTGTTTGCGTGGCTTGCCTATGCTAATGTGTAAAGGTCTCTCTAAGCTATAACGAGTGAAGGGAGCACAATGGCATTTCTTTTCTACTCCCAAAACAAGCCTTGAAACTCAGCACTTAACCATCAGCCACCTCTGCCCTGTGTGGAGGACAGACCATGAGCTGCACTGCCCAGGCCACGAGGCCCTGCTTTGGTGGTGGTTGCAGGGCTGGCATCCCATTCCTGGTTGCACTTCAAAGCACCAAAGCCTTTCTGAGCAATATTTCATCTCAATATTTCATCTCTCAGCCTGCAACATCTCTCTTCAGCTGTGTTCATGGCAGCAGCAACAATCACAGAGTAGGAAGTAGCAGCATTCAGTGTCTGACTGGAAAGTCTTTCACACCTTAGGTTAAATCACTGTTTTCAGAACTTATTTATGGGCATAATTATCCATAAATGGAGAGATTTTCAGGCAAAAATGTAGGTTTGTAATAGAGGAGACAAGTACAGCCTTGCAATCCTGCTTTCCATATGGCGATTGCTGCAGGATGGTGGGACACGGTCCTGCTGGGGGGGAGGTGAGGAAGGGTTGGCAGCAGCCTCTGGCTGTGAGAGACAGCAGCCCCGAGCTGCTGCTGGGGTTTGCCCAGCAGTGTGCCATTCACCTCCGAAGCTCAGCCCTGCCTGGAGGAGGAAGGAGAGGTCCTGCCTTGTGGTCTTTCATGGGATGGCAGTCTGTCTCAGCAGTGCAGAAGCAGGACAGAACGCTTTCCCTGCAGTAGTGGGGGATGGATCTGGGCAAAGCAGGAGCAGCAAAGGTGTTGCTCGTGCAAAGCTCAATCAAGACTCGCAGCCTCACTATTTTCCCTGGAGCCACAGGTAGAATTGATGTCTCCATAGTTCCCGATGGGGTGGATGCTGTGGCAAGGTGCACCCAGGGACAGGAAAATTGCCATGAATGTTGCTCAGCTTTCCCTTAAAATAATTATCACTGAACACATACAATTTTGGGGGACATACCTCTCCCACACCTGCCTAAAAGACTTCACTATTGCCCAAGAAGGAAAAAAAATATGTCTCACACTTCATTATCTTGTCTAATTTTAAAAGTATTTTGAGAATGTTTTATGGATATTCTATCCAAGGGGTGATTACAAATAAATCATAAATCATTTCATAAGGGGAGGTGTCTCCTAGGTAGATGGATATATCTGGACAACTGGTTTTGGTGAGGTGACATGGCTCAAGAACTCTAGTGGCCTTACAACTCTCCATGTCAGCCTTGCCTTTCCCCAGCACTGTGTAGGGCTGGCTGTTCTGTCAGGGGAAGTTACCATGAATCTTTAGCTCTACAAGGTCCCAGAGCTGTCTTGATTTAATTAATGTTAATTTGTCCATTGGTGCAGTTGTAAAAAGGGGGTGTATATAAAGGGTGTGTATATATACATTTCTACATATATATGTAAATGTAAGTGCTAAACAAATAAACTATGTCAGCTCTTAGAAGAAAAATACTTTATTCATTAAAGCTAAACCATGCAGTTCTGATTCTACTTCTACTAATAAAAACACCTTGGCACCGTGGTCAAACGATTCATATCAATTGTGCACGTTTTTTGTTTTCAGAGGAGTGCACAAAGAAAATCAAAACTGAGCGCACTATACTAAAGAAAGGACAGGCGACGTTTCAGCTACCGTGTATGCTGCTCAGCCAGGGCAATGTGCTCAACAAATCTTGGAATAAAATCGAGGTATTTTGTGTGAAAGATGTCCTTCCTGTTTTTGTAGTGGCTCCTGAACGGTAATGTCAGTGCCAGACATTGTAAAAGGTACATGGAAATTGTTCCACTTTGTGTTACCAGTGAAAGGTTAACGAGTGGAGATTAAATGTTCTGAGGTTTAAAAATGGTTTCATGTCCCCCAAAAGTTTAAGAAATATTAATTAATACGGTGCTTTGCTTCTTAAGCAGAACAGCTTTATTTGAATTTTGCTCACATAATGATTAGTAAAAGTTCTCACTTATTGACTGCATTTTGATGAATAAGGATATACAGGGTAGGATGATAAATTTCTCAGGCAACTTGTAGGAAAAATTACCAGAAATAGTCCTATTTGCACACAGATAGTAATGTCCCCAGAGGAAAGAAAAGCAATAGACAAATTACACCTTCCGTTCAAGTTTCCACCTTAGTGTTAGAAGTTTCATATAAAACGAGAAAACCCCAAAGAGCTGTGCCAAGATATTTGCTCTCCCCCTCGCTTTCAGTCGAGGGACTGGGAACATACTCTGGCCAGGGTGCGACAGGTTGTCCTCCTCATTTTCCTCCTCCCGTGGCACTCCCGGGCCCGCAGCGCGGGAGGGCCTGTGGCGGTCCCCGAGGGATGCTCGAGGGGTTGCTGCTGCCGGATACAGGGCAGGAGCCTCCTCGTCGAGGAAAGAAGGCAGATCCACCTGACCGACCGCAAACCGGACAGTTCCTACTTCCTTCCAACCGGTGTTTTCTGTTTCTAGTTCGGCTGTGAAATGTTCCCCACTTAGTTGGAGTCCCCGCCGTTGCCGGGACGGGGAAGCTGTTCCTGGAAGCAGGAAAGGCAGGCTGGGCCCGGGGAGGCCGGCACGGACTCCGTACCCGTCTTCCCGCAGGGAAACCCCGGTCGGGCTCTCTCCCCGCTCCAGCCCGGAGGAGCCGAGCTCTCCCGCACACCGGGCCGGGCCGAAAGACAGCGCCCAGGAAAAGTGCCTGGTGCTCTGCAGTGCCTCGGGAGGCAGCCAGCCCCCAGCCTCTGCTGGGGTGTAAAAACAGGTCCGCAGAGCAAAACCGGGCAGAGAGCCACGCCGCGACAGGAGCTCATGCTGCAGAGAGGTTTCTCCTCTCCAAGGCAGAGTCCGAGCTTGCGAAAGAGTTGGAAGAGGGGCAGGAGCTTTTTCCCAAAGGACAATGTCCCTGGGACCAACCCTACCCCCCAGATATATCACGCTGTCTGCTCGCCGCCCGGAGAGCACACGCCACTTTTTCTGTTGCATCCCTGGGCTCGCATTCACCCCTCGAAGAGGCGAGCGCAGCCCTGGACCCGCGGAGCCCAGACGGGCGCGGAGCCGCGGGCAGCAGCGCAGGGTCCCCGCAGCCGCTGGCGGAGCCCGGAGGAGGGTCAGGCTACCTGTGCCGGTCATGGGGGAGACAAATCCTGCCCGCAGGACACGTGGGCTTTTTCTTTTCTAATTTTTTAACTTTTTTTTCTCTCCCTTTTTTTTTTTTTCTTTCCCCCCAGCTTTCTTTCCAAAAGCAAAAGAAAACGAAAGAAACCGGATTCCAGTTTCCAAAGAAGTAAGTAACAGTCCTGAGACAGTCCTCGATAGAGCTGATGCCCCGAGGTGACTGGAAGGGACGGGGACGGCGGCGTGCCAGCCCGTGGATGACCCGGGATACTCGGGCCCATGTCCGCGCTTGTGGACCGACGGACGCGGCGGGACGCGCGCTCCGACCGAGCAGCTGTCCGCGGCAAGGAAGGCAGCGTGCGCTCGCTTCTCCTCCGGTTTCCAGACCTCCCCGTGCACCCAGGGAGGCACACACCGTCCGTGGCCACCTGCGACCCACCTTCCCCCGGGGAAGCTATCCCGTAGCGCTCGCTGAGGCGCGGGCGGCCCGGGGGAGCGGAGCCCAGCTCGCCGCCATCCCGGCGGCTCTCTGCGGCCTCCTCCGGCGCTAGCGGCCGCAGCGAGCCTCTCCTTGTCACAGCTGGGCATCTTGCATTTACTTTCCGGAGGACGCGAGTTTCAGAGTGGAGGCACCGCGTTTCCCCGGGGGAAGGAGTGAGTGGGTCGGCACGGCACGGCACGGCACGGCACGGCACGGCACGGCAGTGCACGGCGGAGGGAAGCTGGCGCCAGCCTCTCGGCTCTTTTCTATGTCCCATCCTTTTCCTCGTCCCGGGCCGTGGGGGTCTCCGTCGCTCACCGAGAGTCCTGCTGCCTTCTGGGGACTAGGCTGGGCGCGAGAAGGTCCCTGGAGGCTCCCGAGGGAAGGTTCCCGGTGGGGCATGGCTGGAGATCCTCCTTGGTCTGGAGCTCCCCGGAGGACACAACGCAGTCGTGCTCGGGGTCATTGCTGTTGCCTGCCCCTCGCTTTTTGTCTTCTTCTTTCTTCCACTTCATCCGCCGGTTCTGGAACCAGATCTTGATGTGCCTCTCGGTCAAGTTCAACATGACAGCCAGCTCCACCCGCCGCGGCCTGGAGATGTACTTGTTGAAGAGAAACTCCTTCTCCAGTTCCAGCAGCTGCGCCCGCGTGTACGCCGTCCTCGTCCGCTTGTTCTCCTCCGGTTCCACCATGTAGGATCCACCTGGAGAGAAGCGAGAGTCAGCCTGGGCCCGCCCGGCCGCCCCCTCGGGCTGCGGGGACCACGTCCCAAGACCCCTGCGCGGCATGGAGGATATGCGGGGGGAAGCAAGCGGGGGTGAGGGGGAGGCCTCGGGGAGTTCTTCTGCTGGGCAGAGTGAGGTGGTGCTGCTGGCGGCAGTCACCGCTGCTGCTATTTTATTTTACAATAATTTAATATTTTTTAGCAATGATTTGGATGAGGTTTTCAGGGAAGCGCCGTCTCTGGAGACGAGGGAGAAACTCACGTGCCACCGTTTGGGTGACACTGAAAGCTCAGAAAGGCTCCCGGATCCAACGGCCGCAATTCTTCAGGTTCGCGTTAAAATTAAATTAAAAAAAAAAAAAAAAAATTAAAAAAAGTAAGAAAAGAAAAAGAAAAACTCCACCACACACAAAGCAAAATGGAAAAAATTAATCCCTCAGAAAAACAAACGCACCAAAAAACCCCTCTTAAACAAAGCAATAATAATTTTTATAATTAGTGAGCCTGCCGGGCCGGGCCGGGAGTTGGGCCGCAGCCGCTCCATTTCACCACGCTGGTGAAACCTTCCGTGTTCCCGTAAAAAGCGGCAGCAGCGGGATCGCCGTTCCCAGCGCGGCCGCCGCAGTCCTGCGTGGGCACTGGGGCACGGGAAGTACAGGCGGGCGCATCGAGAGGGGCCGGAGCTGGGCACCAGCTGGAAACTCAGGGCCGCTTTTGCCAGTACCAGCGCCCCTCTGGGAATGTTTTTGGGGTTGACATCATCTGCGGGGAACGGTGCTTTAAACAGCCAGAATGAAATAATCATTTAAAGAGAGCTACGTGGACTCTCCCACAGCTCATCTTCCTATTCCCATGATTCTGTATTTATATATTCAGTGTTTGTAAATGTAAACCCATGTATAAAACTTACATAAGTATTTAAAATATATATTTAAATACACATATAATGTTTGCAAAGTGATGTGTATATATCTATGTGCGTATATAAATAAATATTAAAATCAATGTATATATGTATAAAAATGTTGGTAAATCTAAACCTATGCATGTATGAGTTTGTATCTGGAAAAAAACCTTGTTCTGTTACTTTAAACTAAACTGGAGCTACCGGGAAGGCGGAACGCCCGGAGTCTGTCGGAAGGCCGAGGTCGGTCGGGCCCCGGGACAAGGCCGATAAGCCCAGGGTGAGCGGCGGAGCGCGGGGCCGGGCACGGCGTGTGGCACCGGGCCGGGCTCGCCGCGGCCTCCCTGGGCGCCTTTTCCTGGCAACAGCGCAAAGCCCCGCAGCATCCACGGACGCCTAAATCCCAAGAGTTTCCATGAAAAATAAATCGTCGGGCCATATAGTTTGCGACATACACGGTACAAAATATGCCGGGGTTTATCTGTGAGCGCTCTGTCGCACTCGGCACAGCGCGGTGCCCCCTTCTCTTCCTGTGGCGTGCTCCAGCAGGAGCCCTGCGCACACATCACACCAACCGGGTCATGCACGGCCCCTGCCTGCTCCTCCCGGGAGGGCTGGGGGCAACAGGCAAGAATTTTAGGCTTCCACAGGGAAAGTTCCGCTTTCCTGCTGGTTTTGACATTCTTCGGGTACAGGAGAAAGAGAAAAAAAGAGGTGTAGTTCAAAAGTTTGGAAGGATTATTATTATTATTATTATTATTATTATTATTATTATTATTATTATTATTATTATTATTATTATTATTATTATTATTATTATCGAAAGTCACTCAACTCATGGAACACAATCTGATTTTTTCTCTCCCTCTCCCCACCTCCGCCCTGGCACCATCCCTGCCGCTGTGTCCGCGGCCTGGGACAGCACGCTCTTCTACCTTAGTGGGCGGATGCGCCTCTAGGGAGACTGGGGACTGCGACCTGTCCTTCCCTCCCCCTCGGCCTGCCCCATGCAATTCCCAAACTATTTCGTGGAGATTTTAATACTCCGGTCCTTTCTCCAACTGTCTATTTGAACAAAGCCATTAATATAATATTTGCCGTATAGGCGTGACGGAGGCGCAGGACACGATAACATTGTGCAGGCAGAGACAGAAATATTGTTGGGCAGCGGAACTTTCTGCCTAGATAGAGTTTCTTCCCTTCACTGGCAACTCTGTTTCGTTTGTGCATTGTTTTCCGTGCCCTGTTTTTTTCACTTGCAGAGGTGCATTTGTGGCTGTTCATCGGGGAGCAGGAGGAGCGGGATCGAGGGGCCAGGAAGGGAGATGGGGTCTGCGCCGGGGAGAGCCGAGAGGCAGCCGAGAGGGTCTCGGCGGCTGCCCTGAGGGCTCGGGGGCTGCTCCGCGGCCGCACGGTGGGCGCAGGGACGCGGGGCAGCGGGGCTGTCCCCTCCTGCCAGCCCTGCCTGCCTCCTCCCCGCCCGCTCCACCTCGCAGGTGCCTCCGCGACCCGGCTCACGCTCGGAGCTCACCGCACCCGCGGGGACACAGTGCTGCCCGAGGAAGCAGCTCCCGGGAGGCGTCACGACGTCCCGGCTTGGCCACAATTAGTTAATTGGTGAAAAATAATTCGTTAATAATTGCTGAGGCGCAGGGAGCGGTGAGCCCGCCGGCGGGGACTGGAGTGCCGGCTCCCACCCCAGCGTTCAACCCAACACTAGCAGCCCCAGATCGGTGGGTCTGCAGAGGCTGGCAGCGGGGAGACGACCCTCCAGGACCTCTCCACACTATCTCCGAGCGGTGGGAGCAGGACCGGTGCAAAGGAGGGCTCCTGAGCGCCGAGCGGGACAGAA
>VZSE01013631.1:2733931-2756381 GCA_013398275.1 Promerops cafer
GGGCCGGGAGGGGGGGGCGGGGGGGGCGGGGGGGGTGCAGAAGAGCGATGCAGCGGGGCTTACCGGTCCACTGTCCCTTCCAGGCATGCGATTTGGTGGACTTCATCCAGGCGAAAGGCACCTGCACTCGGGGTTCCTCTATAGCCCCCGTGTCCTCCCCGTCTGTGAAAGGCAGCGCGTCCTGGTGGGGAGGAGGAAGATGAGGGTGGTGGTGGTGATGGTGATGAAGGTGGGAGACCCCGGCATCCTCAGTGATGGGGGGCACCTCGTAAGGTGAAATGTCTGGCGGGCTGCCTTGCTCGAGAGCCCCTAGGGCGCTGGAATAAGGAGTCTGTTGCTGCCTGCCCATGTACAGGCAGGCGGGGGGGCTGGGGTTGTAGTCCTGCGCTTGGGTTCTCTGAAACGCGCACGACTCCTTGTAGAGCTGCGCCGAGGCGTAATACTGCTCCTCGGCGTTCATGGCGAGCGGGGTCAAGGGGGCTTCGCAGCTTAGGGACACATAGGGCTGCTCCCGCTCGCGGAGCCCGGGATGCCTCTTTGACAGCTGGCGGCCCCGCCGGGCCCCACCGCCCTGCCCGGCTCCCGCCGCCTCCCCATAGGCGCCTCTCCCCCACGTGAGCCCTCCCGCAACCCTCCGGGGCGGGGCGCGGGCCGTAGGAGGCCACCCGGGGTGGCCCTGGTCCCGCAACCCCCTTCCTTCCCCTCAGCCGGGCCGACTCCGAGACCCCCCACCCTTCTGCTGGGTGCTGCTCCCTGCTTTGGGGTGAGGAGTGCCGCGGCGGTGGGCTTGCGGGGCCGGGCAGCGGCTCAGGGGATTGCACCGATGCGCGGGGCGCTCCGGGTCGGATGGTCCTTAAACACATCTTTTCCCTCTTCCCCTCGCTTTCCCAGAAGCTGCTCATCCCCCAGTGACCCCGGGGCACGGAGAGGAAAACCCTCGGAGGGCCGGGGTAGGCTCGGCTCCTGGAGGGATTTAGCGACAGGGCACTTTGGCTGCTAGGGCATCTCCCCTAGGAATGTGGGTGTCCAGGGACGGGCGGGGCGCTCCCTCGGGGGCACCCGTGTTCCGGAGCCCTGGGCGAAGGCCAGCATCGGCCGATGGGGGACCACAATGCTATCACCACAGCGAGCGATAGGCAGCGGATTGTTTGTCCAAGAGGTAAATTTGGGAGCCTTCCCCGCGGCTTGGGCTGCAATGTGTTGACCCTCGGAGATAATGTGCTCCGAGCTGGTGCCGGTTGACTTGGTGACGAGGCTATGAGGAGGCGGAGAGCTACCGAAAGGGACAAAGATCATTTCCCTGCCTCCCTGAGCTCGGCCCGGCCGCCGCTCTCTCCTGCTCCGGTGCAGGCATGCTTCCTATATGCCCGGCCCTCCTCCTCTCGCCGCCGCTTCCTCGACACCGGCGCTCCGGCCGCCTTCGTCGGGGTGCGCTCCCGCGGCTCTGTGTAGGGCGGGTGCAGACGGTTCGGCCCGGTCTGGCCCAGCCCGGCCCGGCCCGGCTCAGCTCGGCTCGGCTAGTGGTGATGCACGCCCTTAGCGGCGAGGCAGGAGGGTCCCGGTCCCTCGCTCCTGCTCCCTGTTCCGTGGGATCATAAACCCGCCCAGTCCATTACACTTTGAGTTTCCGCTCTGAACTCACGCGGGTCTCCCATCTCTTAGAAAGCACACTGAGCCTTTGATTCAATATTGAGCCATTAAGCGATTGCTTTCCCAAGCCATTTAACAGCAGCTCTTATGGATAAATAAACAAAAAAGGCTGTAAATCAATTACAGTGCGGATAGTGAAAAAGTATTTTATTAGCGGGAATTACAGATAGACATGGCTGCTGCTCGGGCTCCCTGCTCCCGGCACCTGCCCCCTCCATCCCTTGGCATTCCGGGCAGGGTACGTGGCCCGGCGGGGCTCGCAGACAGTGTGCGGCCAGCGGGGATGCGCAGCTCCCTTCGTGGTGGTTCCCCCATCCGCGCCCGCGATGCCTCCACGTAGGTCTCTTGCAGGCACGGGTGTCCTTTGATCCGGAGACGTCTTGTGCCCCGACCCCAGAGCTGCGCCCACAGCCCCTTCCCCAGAGACCTGTTACCTGGAGCGTTTACTGCTCTGGGTTTTCCACGGGGAACCGGCGCGGACAAACAAACCCGAGGCCATAAAACCCAGAGCAAATTGATTCATCTCCTGGGAGGACCATTACCCGGTGTCTTAATGCGGTCCTCTCTCTATAACGAACGTTTCTAAACAGAACAAACACTTCACCCTCCAAAGCAAATGAATTTCGTATAATTTAGAGCTAATTCTCTTTCATTCTGCCTGTCTGAGCAGGCGATAAGGGCACGCTTTGCCGTTCTGACAACAAGGTGGCGAGCTGCAGTGCAGGAAAAGGGCCCCGCTGGGTATCCCGGCACTGGGGACCTCGGCCACGTCCTGGAAGTGGTGATGTCCGGCAGCCCGGCGTTCCTGGAGGAGGTGAGCCCGGCTGGAGCCAGATCCCAGGGATCACCTCTGCCTGCCTCCTCGACCTGGGATGCAATCACTGATACTTGGCTTGAGTCCTTCCACAGCTGTGGGTTCCCAGGAGGAGTCTGACCAGTGAATGGGTCCCACCGGAGTGGGAAATGATCCACTTGATGTGGAAAATGGGTGATGGAGGAGGCCGATGGGAATGCTAAGAATGGCCAATGGCCTCACCTGCTCCAGAAGTGGGCTCTGCAGACACAAATTCGTCCCTGAAAGTGGTCAATATGCATCCCTGACAGACTTGCAGAAGGGTGTGCATACAAGACACCAAAACATCTTCTACTAAACTCCCCAAATTTTCTGCTCCAAGGAGGTCCCGAATGCATTGGATGTAATAGTCCTCAGCTGACTTTTCTACATTTTAAATCTCCCCTGAAACTTTATGTAAACATTTTACCTCCCACCACCTTGCAGCAAAGTGTTCCCCAGATTAAGTGCCGCTATGTGACACACTGCTGACCCTGAAGCTGACTGCATTTAAACAGTCTTAATTTTCCAACTAGAAGAGCCCTGAGATGTGTAGGCACAATGTAAGAAATTAAAAGGTGCATCCTTGCCTCTAGCTTGTTTGTGGACTTTGCATGGTGACCTGTACATACAGGTTCTCCTGTATGTACATTGTCATCTCCCTGCTGAGAACTTCCCTGTCTTTACTCCCCAAGTCTGGTTTTGGCAGGCTTGGAATGACAAGAAACTTGGCCATCCTTAGTCTGTAGGCAACCATGCAAAGAAAAAATGGCTGATACAAACATCTTTATTCCCACTGATAGATGTACAGTCAAGTTTTAACCACTGAAAACAGAAAAAAGGAAATGGACATGTTGCACACAGGAACAAATCAACAATGGATCAGGTAGAATTTCTCCCACCTTAAACCCCATCTGGATGTATGCTGCAGTTCAGCTGGAGATCCTGTACTTTACCTGCTCTAGGAAGTTTTAAAGGACTGTAGAAGTCCCTCATAACTTGGGGATATTTACGGTTGGCATGTTTGCTTAAATCTCCCAACTTCATCCATGGAGCTGAAAAGTTTGGTGTTGTGTCTAAAGCATGGTCCCAAAACCCAATTAATACAGTTGTTGTTCAGGCTCAGAACAACCTCCAGATTTTAATATCTCCAGAACCTATCTGGGCAGCCTGCTTCAGTGTTCTGTGAACCTCAAAGCAAGGAAGTTTTTCCTCATATTCAAATGGAATTTCCCATGTTTCTGTTTGTGCCTGTTGTGCCTTGTCTTGTCACTGAACATAACTGAAAAGAGTCTGACCCCATCCTCTGATACTCACCCTTAAGGTATTTGTACACATAAACAGAAATTCTTATAGTCACCTTGCTAGTCCAAAAGATTAGACAAAAAGGAATCCATAATTCTGTACCAGTAATTAAAGGATGATGGTGATAGCAGCAGTGTTAAGTAGAACAGCAGGTTGTAATTATCCTCAACACAAGCACAAGAGTTCAGATATTTGAGCAGCAGTAAAAAATGCTTCAGGTGCACAGCTGCTGCCATCCTACAGTAACATCACACAATAACTGCACTTCAATACTTGAGTTAGCATATTAGATTAAAGTATGTTTTAAGGACTTGTCAAGATCCGATCACATTCCTTGCCTGGTGTTTGACAGAGAAGAGACTATCTGCATAGTTAACTCACTCCATATTATATGAAGCCTAAAACTTTGCAATGTATTACAAGGCTCTGAATGGCCAGGGGTTCAGAAGGCAAGGTCACATGCCTAACGCCATATCTATGTGGTTTTAAAATGTATGCCAACATGTACAACGTGCCTCTTGAAATTCAAGGGCATTTGCAATGTTCCCACCTCCAAATGGTTAATACAGGGGTTTGATGTGAGTCACTGTTCTTTGGAAGTCTTCCTCAGTAGTGTCTGACAGACAGCACTGCAGGCTGCTTATATCAGTGAAATGTAAAGCCATCTGGATGCAGTATTACCTTTTTTCCCCTAGAAAAGGTGACAGAAGCATTTTGTTTGCCTTTCAACACAAATAATTTGTGAACCCCTACTCAATTAGCTCCCTTTCCTGTTATAACCGAATGACAGTTTTATCATTCCTCCCACCACCCTGACTGTCTAATTAGAATGTAAAATAGTAAGGAGTATAGTTCAGTCACACTTCCTAAAGTAATCTGGTTAGATTTTCTCTGTCTGTATAATATTTAACAACTTAGTGCACAAACCCTTTTCTGGAATCCACATTTAGACAGAAAAGAAGTACTGAAGGTGAGTGAAGCATATTCACAATAATCTCTTTTTCTCTCTCATCTGTGCCCAAACCAACACAGGTAAACTCTATCCATGGCAAGGGACCTCAGTGGGAGAAGTTGACTGGGGACAGAGCTTTCCCAGGGATTGATTTTTAACCCCCCACCATGGCTGTATCTAGCAGAAAGGTAACCTTTCACAAAGCTGGTTAATAATCAATAACCATGTGAAAACAAATCTGTCTTTCCCTCTTAGAGCTAACGATAAAAATGAGAGCACGAACTATTCCACCTGCCCTAAAGTAAGACTGGTTCATCAGCTTTTTTTTTGGCAAGAAGGCTTTTTAGGCCTCCAAGCGATTCAGCATTGGCACACAGCAGGTTCAGTTTGCTCTTCCCACCACACATCAGCTTCTTCACACTGCAGGTGTGAGAGAAGAGAGCTTGAACTGCAGGAAGACATGTTTACACAACCATTTTAAACAAGACCTTGTCCAGCAAATATATAGGGAATTTGCCTTGGGAAAGCTGAGAACAGTAGAGTATTTTATATATGTAGTCTCTTTTTACACTTTCTAATTTACAACTTTGAATTTTTTTCCATCTTCCCCAAAATCAATTATTTCATTATCACCAGGGAAGCATAATTTCACTGTCTTGTAAGAAGAGCTGAGGAGTTACTTCTGAATACTGTGAACCTTCCTGCTGAAAACACAACTGTTTCATGTTGTTTGCCCCACACAGTTTTCTGTTTTCTACTCAATGTTTATTATACTAGATAGGAGTAGAAAAAAATCAATATGTATATTTATTTATTTATCCAGAAAGCTATTACAGCTAGAGGAATCCAGGGTAGAATCATCAACCTGAAAGAACTCCTCCTCACATCCCCTGACTGCTTGATTTTTCCCCTAGACCCCAGGCTCTTTGGGGCACATGAGGTTTGGGGCTCAGACAGAACCTGGCCAGGCAAGTGGCACCTGGCAGTTCTCACCACAGTACTCCCCTCATGTTTGTCCATTGTAACTTTGCTGGATTTCAACTAATTGAGCTGGAATTTTCCATTCTGTATCTCTACATCTCACCAAACGTGGGGAAAGTTTCCTTATAACTGTTTGGACTGGTATGAAAGTGAAGCTGGGAAACTGTGACACACAGTAGCTGCCCATGTAGGGAGGGTGTGGAGTCACTGCCTCATCTGCAAGGCTCTGAAAGTGAAAGCAATGGTGTATGACTGATCCCAAATGAGTAGGGGACAGGAATAGCTGACATCTAGAGACAGCAACCCTGCACAGAATTTTCCTGCTCTGTTTTCTTGGCTGCTGTGTTTCTTTGCTGGATTTAAGTATGTTAGAATTCCTGCTGGGATGTTGTCTCACAGCAATGTCTCTCCAGACCAATCTCTCTGTGCAAAGCTGCCTACATTTAATCAAACTTTGAACTGCTGCACATCACACGGGTTCTACAGATACATCTTAAAACTCAGCAGCCAAGTCCTTTAGGTCTTCACAACAGTAAGCAGATCCTTGCCCTGGTCCTGAGGACTGAATGAGAGCTCATCGTGTGGCAGTTGTGATACTGAGCCCTGCAGAGAAAAGTTGGGAGGTATTCCTCATGCTCCATCCTCCAGCCCTGGGCATGGAGGAAGAAGGTGATTTATGCAAAAGACACACAAGGTGAACACCCTTCAGAGAAAGGCAACTGAAGGTCTGCTCCCTGCCCACAGTGAAAAACATGGGTCTAGAGGCCAGGAGAGAGGGAGGCTGTGCTATCACCATCCCTCTGCCCAAGAGGGAAGCAGGACCTGGGCTGTGCTCCAGCAGGTCTGACCAAATGGACATGATGTAATCTTGGTCAGTCTCTTGGGTTAAATTTTCCAGAGTGGGTTTCCAGCTGCAAACATCTCTCTTTTTCGGGCAGCTGGTCTGCAGCAGCTCGAGATACTCCCAAGAGAAGGGGAAGCTTTTGGCGAGTCTGGCTGTGAACACCCAATGACACAAGAACTGGGCTCTGGAAGTGTCTTGACCCCCTCCAGTGCTGCCCACACAGGCTTTTTCTTAGGCCCAGTAGCACTTCTGAGCACTTCAAGTAGACACTAAGAACTAGGGGAGACTTTTTAGCCTTATGACACTTGATCCAACATGGATTTCAGGAGGTGTTTATATGGTTATGCAATGACTGAAATTCATTTGGAAATCAAGGCATCAGATTTCATTCTTCCCTCCATAACTGATACCACATAATCTCTGGAGGTGCTGTGAACCTTTCAAACTTCACAGAGGGAACTGCTAGGAAGAAATCCACAAGAAAACCCATTTTTCTGTCCTCTGAGCAGGGGTGCTCTAAAATCAGCAGGGAATAAGTCTTGGACTCAAGGACCTACAGAGGCAAAGTAGAACAAACACAGCGTTCTTTTAACTGAGTTTGTCTATAACGTGTTGTAGATAAGAGAAGACCCCTAGGAAGGAGGGGTAGGAGGAGGCAGCAGACAAAATGCCATGTCACAGAGTACATAGATGTGATACCAACTGAAGCTGTTCAGTCAGCTTCCTTGCTTGTATTTCCTTGCCTGTGTAATACACCGCAATGCGCCTAGTTCTTATGTTTATCCAACAAGGGAAGAGAAATGTATCCATCTACACCTTGCAGGCTCATTCAGTCATTAGCACAGGTTCAATTCTAAATATTGAAATAATGACATATTTTCTAAATTGAGACATCCACATTCTGAAAACTTTTTGGATCTCTCATGTTTTAAAAAATGAAAGAAAAGTAACTAGAATTTTCTCACAGGTAGCTCACTAAGACAAAAGTAAGAGGAGCCAATTAAATAATATGGATTTCTCACTTGCTCAGTGGCAATGACTACTGTTTTCCATTGTATATAAAATAACCTAAAGATTTCCTGTACAGTGTAACCTCTCTTAGCTTTGCTTATTTATTTATCATACACAGTTTTAAGTGCAATTTAGACATCTTCAAAACTCCTCTGTTGGCCTTTCTTGCCCCTTGCCTTCTCTTCCACCACTTTCTTTCATTTGCTTTCTCTTTCACTTTCTCTTTCTCTGTTCTAATCTTCTTAGTTATATTTCCATCTAGTATTTCCAAATCCCTTAATTATATATCAAGTTCCTTCTGTTCAATATTTGTATATTTATTTCCATTCAAGATTGGCAATTCAAGTCCTGCTCAAGTTCATAAAGCTGTGATTTAAATCCACAGTTACATAGAAGACTAGAAAAAAATGAATGTCTATATGCAAGGGTGATGAACTGCACATACATAGTGGGTTTAGGTTGGCACATTTAATTGAATACTTGATTTTTATTCTCTGAATGATACATGTAGGTTTTATTGCTCCTTACCAGCACACTGGAAAGCACATTGTCAATGCTTGAAATGATTTTATGTACTTGTACACCACCTGATTTAATGCATCAGCTGACAAGGACAAAGACATTGATTAAATGTCCTGCCTCAGGTGTCCAGAAGGCTGGAAAAGGTTGTCCCCTCAAAATAACCACTGAAACTTCACCCAGTAATCATTAACTCAGCATTTGGTGCAAGCTTTGGGAATAACAGGAGGCTTTAAAAAGCAGCAGTCAGGAAACACTCGGTGTGACTTAGGAGACTGTTTGGCCTTGCAGCACATTAAGGGAGAGTCAAATGGAGAGAGTCTCTCCCGATTGGTAAGAAATGCACCGGGCATTTGATCCTTGGGAGGGCACCTCTGGACTTGGCTCTTAGCAAGCACTGAGTGCTTGCAGAGGGACTGTGAGACACTCGGTACTCTGAGCTCATTGCAGTTTGTAAAAGCTCTGGGTGGCCTGCACTGACCCTTGACAAAGTTGGTGTCTGCACTGCCAAGGAGCAAATGAACCCTTGAGCCTTAAAACGCCGCTCGGTGAGCCACAACACAGCAACACCCAGCCACTGGGTTTCTAGCCAGGCATGACCATTAGATCTTTTGATTTGAGGCAGTTCTCCTATATTGCATCTACAACAGTTTTTCACAGTCAATAAAATCCACGTGGCATTGCAGAAACCTTCATGAGAGTAATTTCATCATAGCAACTGAAGGAAATGAGACATCACCTTGTAGCAAAGAAGCTTTCAGAAACCCCACAGCCATTTGGGCCATATGGTCCCACCTCTAGCTCAAACTAGAAGATGACCTCCTCTTGGAGTAATATGCAGTCCAGAGATCCAGAGCAGACCAACACAGGCAAAGGCTCAAGGGAAGGAAGGAACCTGTCCAAAGAAATAAACCCAGTGAAAGACTCCAGATCTCCCATTCTTGGCTGGTGTCCCATGAAGCGATTGCTCCCTGTTCCCCGTTGTGGTTAGGAAACATACAATTTAATAAAAGAGTGCTACTGCTGCCAAAACCAGCCTCTTAACCTAAATAATCCTCTTGTGAACCTCAGATGAAATCAACTATGTAGTTCTCAGCTGATTTGTGCAGCAGCACCATTTGGTTGCCTAATTTACGGAGCAGCTAGGTTCTGGTTAACAGTGCTAGAGCGGGTAAGAAGGCAATTAGTGGTCTATTTTCTATGCACACTGGAGCAGAAACTTGTGTATTAAGAAAGTTCTTCTGGCAGGTGCAGCATGCTAAAAAGCTTTCACCTAAAATTATATAGCCTGACAAACAATGTAAAAAAGCAGATTGCCCAATAAACAAATAATATATCAGCCATTTATACAAACCCATAATACTTAGACTCCTCAAGCTTGAAATGACTGTGTATTTTTTCCCCATTAAAATGTTATTATGGTCTATACATAAATTGGTTTAAATTCAGATTTGATATCACTGTGTTTTCAAAGCCTAGATAGATTTAACACTTTTTCTAAGATGAAGCATTAGCTCTGGGCCATGTGGAATTAGCTCCAAGGATTTGGTCTAGTGAAAGGTGTACCTGTCCATTGCAGGAGGGTTGGAAATATAAGATTTTTAAGGGCCCTTCCAACCCAAAGCATTCTATGATTTCCTTCCCATCTGGAGCCATGATATATGGGGCCAGCATCCTCTGGGGCTCTGGTGCCCTTGCAGGAGCCAAGCAGGAGCTGTGGAAGGGATACTGAAGGAAACAAACTCTTGTGGAGGTGAGGCCACACCACAAACACCCTCTGTGCTCTTCCCTGGGGTTTCACCCAAGCTCTTAATTTCTTTTTTATAGTGTTAGACTTAGACACTCCATGAACCAAAGGGGAAAAGGCTTCCAAATTAGAATTCAGCAAAGCAGAAGTCCCATTCTCCCTCCTGCCATCCAGTGGCTTGTACCTGGGCCGCACGCTGTTTCCCACGTCAGCCACCCCCCCAAACCAGACCCTGGCACAGGTCCCTCTGCCTCCATGACCCTGCCTTGCCAGCACCTCTTTTCTCGCTGAGGGCTGCACTTGTTCCCTGTGTACAGCTGCAAATGTTTTAATCCCCCTCGGTGGGAGCAGCAGGGCTGGGCTCTGGGGGCTGCTGTCTGCAGACCACAAAGCTGCATGTTTTTTCCACAAGGTTTTTCCCTTTGAGGGCCAGGCAGCCAGCCAAGCCCTCAGAAACAACCTCTGAGCTGTGCTCAGGAAAGGCAAATTGCCCCTGCTAATCACTGACTCAATGTGAGCACCAGGCAGAGGGATGCAATGTATTTAGCTCATGAGTCTTCACATGCTGCAAAGGCAACAGCTAACCTGGGCTTGGACTTCTGTAGTTACGAGAGATAAAGCCCACTTACGTGTCTTGTTGTTTTAATTTGACATTATCTGCTAGTGAAGACACTTGTACTTCAGGGCTTGGAGAGAAGGAACAGGTGGGAAGTTGTCCAAAGCCCTTAATTAATTTCTAAACACTGCCTTTGTCATATCAATAGCCTGATACAAACATGATACCAAGTGCAAGATGCATATTCTCCAGTTTATTGCCCTGCACACCTGGGTGAGGTGTGAATGTGGGGGCATCAGGCCGCTCTCATGTCCCTCACTTGCCTGTTTTCCATCCACAGACACTCAGGACTGTGCCTGGAGCCTGAGCCATGCCAGCAACTTAGCACGGCCTCAGGGGAATCGAGCAAAACTCCTGCCTGATCCTTACAGAGGTCACACCATACCCAGCCAGCCAGCCAGCAGTAGCCTCTTTGCCACTGGGAGACAGCATGCTCCTGGTGTCCCCTGGCCACATGTCCTACCATTTTGCCACTGGTACATATGCATTTATCAGCTGCTCTGTGGTCAGGGTATCTCAGGCAGTCAGCAGTGGGGGTGACTTGCTGGATGTGAGAAACATGCAGACTTTGGAGTCTCTCAGCGTAAGAGGGAAGAGCTGCTGTCTACAGGGCTGGGAAAGACAGAGCAGCTCCTTGCCTCAGGAAACAGCACAGAAGTTCACTGGTTTTCTAAAGTCAGTCAGGTCACCAAGGAACCTAGCCTCCTCCCAGCGACCATTCCCCCATCCCAAGCACCTTTACCCCAACCCTGACACCTGCAGTATCTTTCTGGCTAGGCACAGAAAAGGAAGTTTTCTTCCATAGAAGTCCCTACAGCTTCTCTGCATGGACATGAAAAACCCTGTCTGGCATGCACAAGGACCAGGGACAAGTCCGTTCTCCAGTGGGAAGACGTTCTTGGAGGAAGTTAATGCATCAGCCTTTGCTCCTGGACTTCCCTGAAGAGGGTTTTCTTTCTGAGCGATTGGTTGGTTGGTTTGTTATTTTTTTCACAAGCAGTAAAAAACCTGAGCTGGGAGTGTCCTGTGATCAGCCAGTTCAGGTCCTGTTCTTGTTGCCTGTGGGATGCACTATTGGCTCACAGACTTGGACCGAAGAGTGGTCCAAGAGAGACCGAAGAGTCTGAGCCTTTATTTCTCACTGACAGGGGTTTCCTTGTGACCACACAGGAGGTGGTGAGCAGAATGCTCTCATGCTCTCAGGTGCAGCACGGTCTGATTTGCCAGAGCATGGCAGGAGCCACTGCTGCTGGCCTTCTGCCTCTCATACTGGTGTGCAGTCCCCAGCCACAGCTCTGCGGAGGGCAGGAGCTGCCTCAGCTTGGGCTGTCAGAGCTGGATGACATCTCCAAGCTTCTCCCAGAACCAGCAAAAGCTTCCTCTCTTTCCTACTGGAGATTTGGCACTGTGTGCTTGGGAAGAAGACCTGTTATTACAGCCCCCTTGGAGGGGCAAGTGTCCTGTGTAAGTAGGTGGCCATCTCAGACACTGATTGCTTTTGTCACAAGGCTTGGCAGGTTTAATTTTGCAGACCCCCAAGGGTTTTTTCACTCTCCACACAGAAATACAAGTTTTGCAAGTTTTCTAAAACTCTAATTGACGATAACAGGTGTGGTTTGCAAAGGTTTTGTAAGTACAGAAAAGCAAAACCACACCTGGATGCAGGAATTCTAGGACACCTTTAAAATAAGTGTATAATGTTAGAAAGTCAGGGGGCTAGGGGTGCAGCTGGTGAGTAGATTGGAAATCTTAGTCCAGGGAGATAGGACAAGCACTCCAGGATAGACTGATCAGCTGTCACTGGTGGGGACAGAAGCTGTGACCAAGTGGGAACCTGTTTGAAGGTGGCAGGAAGGTCACTCTAGAGGTGTCATAGGAAAATAGTCTGTAAAGCATTCAGTGGAAGTAGGGACATAAAACAGCTGTGTCCCACCCACCCACTGCCAGTCTAAGCAGAACGCATCATTTAAGTGCCTGGGGCTGGTCCACACTGGGAGGGCAGTTCCCTGTCCTTGTACAGGATGCAGGTGCTCTCCAGGAAGGCATGAAGGCAGTGGGTTGTACAAGTGCTTTCCCACAGAAAGCCCTGCGAAGTGCACTTGCTAACCCTCCCTCAGAGATGGGCAGCATCTCTTCTCCACAAACAGAAACTCAGCTTTATGCTTAGGTGACGCGGGATGGGAGGGGGCTTAGGGGATAAACCTGGACTCGACATGAGTTAGGACACCGCCTTGAAAATAAGTGAATGACAGTTACGAATATTCCAAACAGAAACAAAATATTTCCCTGTTACTTCCTCGCACTCCTTTATCCCTTTCTTTCTTGTCCGTCTGGAAAATTCTGACCATCATTTCAGTTTAGGGATCTGGAGCCTTGAGGCTTTCTCTATGTAATCATGATCCAGACTGGCTTATTATTAACCAGGAGAGCTGTGAAGAACAAAAATCCTTGTTGGCTTATTAACATTGTTTATATTGCCAGATGCTGACAGACAAGCAAATTATGTACTGTCTGCAGTTTTTCAGTTAAAGACATTCAAGGAGAGCCATTTCAACAGGTGAAGGTACACAAGTTGTTACAATGGAAACATCTCCAAAAAAGCTGAAGTCCTGGATCGCTTCATTTCAGGTGTGAGAGTCTTTCCAGATACATTTCTGCAGATACCACAAACTTGAAAAACAAGATCAGGATTTTGAATTCATTACAGCCTGGTAAGGTGATAAAATCAGTCAGTAGCCCTAAACACAAAATTTGAAGACGGTAATTCTTACCAAAAATTTTCATTCAATTTAATAAAAAAATAACCTTTAAACTCCCAGAGCTTCAATCAAGAAGCATTTGGATCAAGATTCTGATTTTTACAGAAAAAAAAAAAAAATGAAACCACTTATTGGAAAAGGAATTGCATTCTCTGAAATAGAGGCAAACACATTCTTAAAAATTTATTTAATCAGAACCCCATTTTCAATTGTAAAACAATTGCAAGACTTTGTGGGCTGGTCATAGTGATTGATCCTGTCCTTAGGTACTGTGAGTCACCTTACATCATGTTTAGACCCCACTGGAACCATTCTGAAGAACAGTATCAGTAACATATATATTAGTGCAGAGCAGTAATTTTGTTTCGAAAATTTTGGAAGAAGAAAACCAACCTGAAAATTTAGATGCCAGATTTTTTTCTCCAGTAATGACAAAATGACATATTCTATAACTTTCTGCTCTCCAGTCTTACATCCAACAGTTACCTGCAGAGACTGTTTTAAGGAGAAGGACATATATATTCCAATTTTTCCCTCTGTCTATGTTTCACTGACATTCTGGTCTCCATTTTGTGAAGAACTGCAGCCCATGGGAAGGACCCATGGAAGACTGTCTCCTGTGGGAGGTACC
This sequence comes from Promerops cafer, assembly GCA_013398275.1. NCBI lineage: Eukaryota > Metazoa > Chordata > Aves > Passeriformes > Nectariniidae > Promerops > Promerops cafer. The sequence goes on from VZSE01013631.1 coordinate 2,747,779, forward strand.
ACGTGCTGGAGCAGAGGAGGAGTGTGAGGAGTCCTCCCCCTGAGGAGGAGGGAGCAGTGTAGACACTATGTGATGAACTGAGCACAGTCCCATTCCCCATCCCCCTGTGACCCTGGGGGGAGGAGAGAGATAAAATTGGGAGTAAAGTGAAGTCCGGGAAGAAGCTCCCAGTCCTACCTGCTGGTAGGTGCTTTCTTAGTAACAGCTTCTAATTGTGCATCCCAGGAGTTTTACATTTGTGAGCTTAGTGACACTGCTCTTCCTGGCCACCCATGGCTCTTCTGTGCTGTGCTCATGGGCATATTGACCTAAAAAGCTATCTCATGGGCAGAGGAATTTTGCAGGGGAGAAAGTTCATGGCAGTGAAAACATTGACTGTTGGTTATTCTCACTATGCCAGACACCCAAAACAACAGTAGGAGTCCCCCAGAATTTGCAGATGCTTTTCCTCTAAAGCACTACATGTTCTAAATATGGTAATCCTGGTGGGGAAACAACAGCAAATATTAAGCAATGGTCCTGAAATGTGGCAATGGAGAAAGGATGAGACATGTGGTCCCAGGTTTCAATAAAATTTCTCCGGTAAATTCCAGCAGGGTCTAATAGAGGTTTGTCTCTTTCTGCATATGTGGAGCACATTTATGCTCTGCAGAATATCACTACAAGAAAACCACATAAGAATATTTTATTAAATGGAACTGCAGGACAGCCCCACAGGGCAAAGGACTACTCTTGAGCCAGGCCAGTATGCTCTGGAGGAGTTTTCAGCAGGGATTAGCATAGTCTGTCTCCTGGCTGAACAGCCTTTCACACACCCAGCATCCACTGAATCCCTCCAGACTCTCAGGACTTTGACTTCAGCTGTGCCCTTGCAAGGGGAAAGGGACAGCTCCTCAGAGGGGCAATCTCCCTGAACAAGATCAAGGCAACACTTGAGAAAACAAAAAGGGTTTGTGTGAGATTCTGTTGCCTGAATGTAGGCGCTGTGTGGCCTACTTTGGGATATCCTGTGTGTTCTCCAATTGCAGCTTTGCAACAGAGATGTCTCCCATAGAACCCATGTTATTTTTGGTAGGTACCGTGGCTACCTTACACAACTAAAGGACCCTTGGAATTAAGATTTAGGCAACTAAGTGATTTTCCTATTGCCTCTGAAATACTCCAGTTGCTACCATGTCCTGTTCTTATAAACAAGATGTTTTTATGTTATTTCAACCTACAGTTCTTTGTCCTTCTTGCAGCCCACTAAAAAAGCATTCAAATGAAACATGAGTCCCTTGAAAACATCCAGGTTGCTTACAGCAACCAGACTGCCATGGGATGGTAATGCCAAGGTTTGTTTTAAATCAATGTGACAGAAATAATGATTTATAAAATAGCTGCTACTCAGTGCAAGGTAGGTCTGTAAATCAATGTATCTCTTCCAGCGCTGGAAATGCCAACATCAGATTTTCATACATTACTATTTTTATTATTTATATTACAGTGAAGGCTTCCAGTGCCTTGCTACTCCTAGCGCTGTACAAGCCCAAAGGTTCAGTATTGTAAATGGGGCAAATTTTGTGGGAGAGGCAATGTCTTTAATTAGCCCAATGGAAAGTTTGGGAAGAAATGAGCAGGTTTTCCTGAACACAGGTGCGTGCTCACACTTCTCTACCAGGTTTGAAATGGCTTTTGGTGCCCCCAAGCTCTGCTGATTTTCCCAGTCACTCTACCTAAGTGCTCCTCTGGCACTTAAGTACAGACCCAAGTCCACTCATGAGCTGCATCTTGCCTGAGACCCAATCTCTGTGTCAGGTACAAATTTGAAGTACGATATGGGGTAAAGCAATGAGCAAATTCAGACTTCTATCCTGCCTCAGCATGGACTTAAAAGTGTTTGTGCCTGCAACATAGACTAGTCTCAAGAGCACTACGGGCTGATGGTGTCACTCAGTGCCTGGATTTGGTGAGCCCATCCAGGAGCAGGGGTGGGGATGCATTCTGTTAGCCATGGCTCACACCAGGCTCCAGGCTTTGCTTTGTCCAGTGTTCTGCCTGCCACAGCAAACACATCTGGAGGAACATAACTGTACAGAGCAGTACTGACCTCCCCTCCCAATAAGATGCTTTCTTCCTTCCATAGCCATCTGGATGCTTCTGGATGCCATACTTCAGCAATGGTATCCTGTACATCCGGAAGCATCATGATTATAATTATTTCACATCTGTTTAGAATCATTATCACTGCCCTGGCAGGCTTCACTGAGCAGGTATTAGCTGTTTAGCTACTTGGCAGTAAATTTTTAAGTGGTAGACATTATGGCTGGTAGCATTATGTATCTGTTGCATTTAACCTCCTTGCCTATTTCCTTTGGACCTTAAAATGCTTTATTATATCAAATAGCAATCAACATTCCTCAGGGGTGAAGGTAGCTACATGACATGTTTACTGAGGCGGCCAGCTGTCGCCACTTGGCAAGCAACTTTTATCATAAGCTGGTTGAATTTAACATATATCAGCATTTATCAGCCCCGACTTTGTCAGTTTTATAAACGAAAACCGAGAGACAATAAATCATTTGGTGCCCAGGTGATACTGCATACATAAGAGAGCATATTTACCAGGCCGGGTGGATTCGACCAACAAAAGGCACCTAAGGTTCTGTTATTTGATCTGTATTGAATATAGCCTCAGATGTCTTTTTTTGGTACACAATTCACATCTGAAAGCTTTGGTGAGACGTGTGCTGGATGGCCCCATTTGTTTTCTTCTAGGCTGGCTTCTTCAGCCTTCACTCCTGCTCAGCAGTACGTCAACATTTCCACTGACTTCTGCTGGAGTGCTTTTGACTGAGCATCCGTAACATAATTAATGTCTTCTCACTTGTAGGGGATGGAGCACGGAGATGGGAGGAGAAGCACTGAGGTGGGATATAAGCCTCCATTCTTAAACATGAATGATTGAGCTAATACTTTGCCATCATGCTTCATGCCAGTCTCAACAGATGTCCTGTGAATCTTCTAGGGTTAACCAAGACTTCTGAGTGACATCTATACCAGTGAATCAGATGGGTCAATGTCTGCTATCTGACCCTAGGGGATAAGGGGCAAACTGCTGCTCACATCCACATAACTAAACCCTTTTCCCTCGAGTGTTGGTGGTTCATCCATAGCACGCACAGGGAACAGTTCTGTGCTGCTCTTGAACCGTGTCCAGGATAGCTGGCATGGGATGAAAACATGCCAGGGATTGTGCTGCAACTTTAAACACTGCAGGTGACTGCAGGACAGGGGTCACACCCTGCATTTGGGAATAACGTAGATCATGCATTACTGTCCTTGCCTTGGACAGGATGGAAGAGTGGGCATGTTTTGCTGTCAGTGATTTCACACAGCCTGGAAAATGAGCCTGATCAAGTGTATGGCAGCATGGGAAGTCCTCTACAGCATTGTTTTCATTGCATCCACACACTGTAAGGTTAATGAAAACTCACCTTCAGAGATACTTACACTTTTATGTCAAGGTGGAAATTGAAATATTTGAGGTTTGGAAGCAAATTGTCATCCACGAGAGTATGTCCTTCATCAGTAAGAGTCATTAAGACCACATTTGTACTGCTTAATAGAAAAGGGCCAGGGAGGGATGTCTGGTGCAAGTTAAATGGCACCAAATGTCTCATTACTCACCCAGCAGTGTGCTAACCTTTCCCTTTGTGGGGAGCTGAGGGGGAAGGTCCATTTGTAATATCAAGAGACAGCAAGGTAACACCTAAGCAGGGTGACCAAGCAGGGGTTCAGTGCTTTCCCTCACCTATATTTGGCAATTTATATCAGGTTGTTAAGATTTACAAGTCCTTCCCTCCCCCACCCCTTCCCGTTTTCCTTCCCTGAGCTCTTTGCTAAGACAGTGTCAGTCTTTTTACTTGACAGCAGTGATGAAGACTCTTGCACTAATGTGCCTGGAGCCACTCACTTTGCAGCACGAGCACAGGCTGGTTCACTCAAGAGCTGGGAGACTTCCCACAGTCCATCCCAGAAGGAGAGAAATGTTTCACAGAAGGTTCTGTTAATTGTGCCAGTCTCAGAGTGGCCCAGTGCAAAGAGCAGTGATCTCTGCTCTCACATGGGCACCCCAGCCTGTGAAAAAAAGAGAGGGCATAGAAATGTTGTGAGCTGTGCAATGAACACTCTTGCATCAGGTAGGATGAACATAAGCATCTAAACCTGTGCTGAGACTTGTGGGTCAATTGCAATATAAAAATACCATGGTCAGGGTACAGAGTAAAGTATACAACTTCTTTCTATGCTTCTTTCAAAACATACAAATTACTTACAATTTCCATATGTTTTCCTTCCGCCAATATATTTGTAGCAGATCTTTAACATCAAGATTTTCCAAAGCCTGTCTATGTAAGATGAGCTATTCAATGTTTATTTAATTGAAAGTTTTTAGAAATCTTTAGATTGCACCACTTTTAAGCCTTTTTTACAACTGTCTTCAGTTCTCATTCTCTTGTTCAAAGCAGAATTTAAAACATCCGAGGTTGTCTGCTTTCAAATCTTCCGTACTTGGATAGACCTAGGACATTTTTAATGACAAGTAGCAGCTTATTGCTCATTCTCACTACAGCGACATGCAAATCCATTGGGAGATGGCAGCGCAGGGAGACCACTGCTCCTAGAAGCATCTCAGCACATTTGCTGGCAAAGCATGCTCTCCAAACTCAGTACCAGTCCCACCAGTCTCCCAGACTGCAGCATTAAAAAACTTGAGTTGAAGAAGGAACAAAGAACAGGAGTTGTTTGTTCATATCACAAATACATCACAAATGCAGAGAAAACCAGGAGCTAAGGATGAAGCTTGTGAACAAGCTGCAAAACTCAAATAGCCTGAAGCAGTGTATGCCTGTAAGCCATGGGATGAGCTGATTGCTGTACACAGAGCTTACAGTTCTGAAAAGACAGGAGTGAGCTCAGGAGCTGTACCTGTGTCTGCGTAAACCTGGCTACAGCAACACAGTGGTTTTGGAAAAGGTTTTTGCTCCTCAGCAAAGTCTGAAAATCAGCTTGCAGTTTCTGCAGCAATGAAGAACAGCCCAGATGACGCAGTTGCATTATTCTCATTTCATTATCTCTTTTCATTTCTCTTTTCTCTATTCATTTATTCTCTTTTCCTTCTTCCCTGCTTTTCAGCTGAAAACAGCCAAGCTCTTTCTTTCTCCCAGCTTCCCTGCTACAGAGGAAAAGGAAGAGCATAGGCAGGCTCAGGACTGCAGAGGAACATATTTCTACTCCTTTCCTGCTGTCCCCACTGGAAGCACAGTCAGTCCTAGAACATGCTCCTGACAAAGCTGCTAACTTCTAAGAGCCTTCTAAGCTATGAAACAGGAAACCTTTAAAGGACTGATTCTCTACAACTCTCTTTGCAAGTGAGCTGTAACAATGACAATTGCAAAAACATGGCATTCTGCACCATATAATTCCAAATTCTCTAACAATGGTAAGTGATGCTCTGAAGTCTCTGGACATTGCATGCTGTTACCTGAGCTTGCAGATTTTCCTCTGTATCTCCACTACATCTCTGCTTGTAAAAGTTGGTAAGTCTACTTGTACTTGTTCCATCCTGGAAGCTCATACATCTTAACACCTTGAAAATTGCTTAAAACTTTCTTCTAACCTGAAAAAACTGTCCCATCACTGGCATGTAAATTCCCACTGCCATACACAGGGATCATGCTTTGCACTATTATTCATTGAATAAGGGCTGACCTGACTGACCACAAGATCTGTCAGAAAAATATATTTAAAGGGACATGAAACTGTTGGCTCTTCATTTCATGTGACCCCTGGATCCAAATTCAGCTGCCAGCACTGCTGATGTTGCTGTGACAGAACGGGCTAAAACAGCTGTCCCCAAAGTGGGGTGTGTGCAACATGATCCATTGGAATGTGGGGAGAAAATATGCTTTTGATACCATTAATAAATTAACTAAAAAAAAAACCCAAAAAACAACTACAACAAAAAATACATTATTTTGGGTGTGCCCCAAACACCATTCTAAGATGTCAAATTCCAGTCACAATCAGACAATAACTTAATAAAGAAACAACAAGCCCTTTAACACCTAAATGTAAACATTTCATAGATCATGTACCAGCATTTCATTTCCAAATATGTCTGGATATTGGCCTAATTTCTTTAAATGAGTGCTAATAGGCTAAACAACTTTGAAACAACAACAAATTATAAAGTTGCAGCATATAAGTTTGATTTTGATTTTGACACTTCTTTTAAAGAAGTGCTGCCCTACCTTTTCCAGGCTTATTTTGAACAAGCTGCTGTAGAAAAAAGTATATTTTTTTTGGTTCATTCTACTGAAAGACAATTGTAACCAGTGTTAAACTTGTCTAAAAATCTTACACATCATCTTGAAGTTGTTTTATCTTTGAAGACTTAATGTCAGATTAATATTGATAGTCTATCTCACTTGAATCACCAACTCTTTATGGGCATTCAGGTGTGTGGTTTCCTTATCCAGAGTCATTATGTGTGCTTGGATATGCCCCTGTTCACACCTTTCTTACTCCAGATTAATTATCCCAGCTTCCATTGTGCCCTAACATCCTTCCACGCTTTGTCAGTAGTTTACAGGTCTATAACAGAGCTCTAGATAACTCTTTAATGTTTTTTTCAATAGAGCTTATATTAAATCAGGTACCCAGTCCTGAGTGCTACTGGGTTTAAGGATGACTCAGGTGGTGGTTCAGCAGCTGTTAGCAATGCTCAGCTGCAACATCGTGCCTTGCTCTAGAAGTACTCTTATTTAGGGCTGCCTTTATGGTCACACTTAACCCAGATTTCAGTAAGATTGAAAAAGTGCTTAACATGCTTCAGTGCTCCAGAAACTTTTCTTGTGTGCACTGAAAAAATTAGGAGTTACTGAACCTAACAGGCTGCCAGCTCACTGCCCCACAGCTCCTGGTCTTTCCAGATCCTCTGTTAGGTTCATGCAGGGCCAAACTGCAAAATTTAAGAGAAATCAGAACAGAGCAGCCCTGGCCACTGTCACAGAGACCTTCACGAGCCCAAGAGAGGTGCTTCTGTCCCTTCCAGTCCTGCTGAGCTGTCTCTCTGACAGTCGACCCTTAACTCTCCCCTGGATGTTTCCGCCCTGCCACAAGAAGCTTGCCTTCTGTATTAGTCCAGGGTCTCAGGTGTAACACATCCTTCTGGTGAGAAAAGATGGATCTGAGGGAATGGGGCAGTTTTGAACCATCGTGTGCAAAAAGAACTCCTGGCACCAGCCTCTTCATACCTAAAACCTGAGCACAGGCCTTACCACCCTGCCATGGACCAACATGCTGGACAAACTCTTCTGCTCCTCTTCAGAAAGAAGAGCATCACGTTTAAAATCACTGTACTTTATCTTGGAGGATCCTGTGAATGGAGAAAGATCTGATCTTTACAACTTCTTATACTTGCCCCCAGCAGCTGATGGGACGGCTCAGCTGGCAGAGAGCAGATTGTCGGCGACCTCGGGACCACGCAGGGGTGGTACAAGACCCTGGGCGTTTTCGGCCACCCCAAAAGGCAGCGGCTGCCGGACTCGTTGTGCAGAGCACGTCTCACGCCGCTCGGGGTTCTGCCGAGGGCAGGTCAGCGCTGTCCTTCAAGGGCCAGCCCTGCCGGCTCTGACGACAATGTCGCTGCAAAGACATTTGCCCCGCAGCGGCTCTCCCGGCGTTCCGATACGCGCACGCCGGGAGCAGCCCGAGCCGTGAGGGCGGCGGCGGCTGCGGCCCCGTCNGGGCGTGAGGCCTGCTCGGCAGCCAGTGCCGCCCGCTGGGGAAGGGCGTGATCCCCACAGCCCCGCCACGGCTGCTCCTGCTCGACCTCATCTCCCCGGCTGCCTCCACATCTCTGCTTCCTGGGAGCCGTCTGCTTGCGCGTCCCCCGTCCCCCTCCCGTTCCCTCCGCGCCATTCCTTTCGGGGCTGTGCACCATATCTCAGTCCTGCGCGGGTTGGGGCGAGCACCTCCGGCCTGCCTAAGAAGCCCCGAAGGAGCGGGACGAGTCCCAAACTTTCCCCAAAGAGGCAGCCCGGAGTTCGGCGGGGCGGGCGCTGCCCAAGCCTGGGGCGCTCCCGGGAAGAGTCCGGGCAGCCCTTGGACCACGCTGCCCTCGGGGCACGAGGGGACACAGGGGCCGGACAGAGCCTCGTGGGGAGGGCTCCGGGGGTCAGCGGGGGAACCCGCTCTGCGGCCCCGGCCCTGCCCTGCGCGGCCCCGGGCCCTCACCTCTCCGCCTAAGGCAGGAGGCTGAATGGATTTCTCTGCCGTCCCGTCCTCCCCCCTTGCTCCTATAGAGTCCAGCAATTTAGCAAGTTCACCAAGCTGTGTCATGCTTCATGACTAATTCACATATTTAAATGGGAACGGTCAAAGCTGGACTATTTGATGCCAGCCAAGCGCATTTATCAGGTCAAAAAAGCTCACAATGGCTGGAGGCTCCGTGTGTGTGCGCGGGTGTCTAATATAAGCGCTTGCTCAGTGATGGACCTGGAGTCCCCCCCCCTCAAAAAAAAAAAAAAATCATCCAGGCCCACAAATAAATAAATAAA
>VZSE01013631.1:2760549-2779781 GCA_013398275.1 Promerops cafer
TTTGGGGCTGAGACACTTGCTTTGCTTTCTGCTCCAGCAGGCATCATAACAGCCAGTTATGAACAGTGATTGTCACAGTTATTAATGATACTTGTGATGATAAATACTGCTATTAATATCCTGCCAGTGCCAAGCCAACATTTAGCTACCTAATGGTAGGTGCTCACCTTAAATACTGGTATCTAAGAGAATTTTCTCCTGGGTTGCAACCAACCAGGACAGAACTGAGGACTGAGCAAGGCACCCGGAGCCTGTCTTCCCTACAGCCCTGGTGCCCCTGAGCTGTTCTGGTGGAGACTGTCCTGCCTCTGCTTTCTTCTTACCTTATCTAGAAGCATGAGTGATTTTATTTCCTTTGCAAATGCCAAATTCAGCAGGTCCTTTGAGGTTCTGTTGCACTTATGGGACGAAATTGCAGTCCCACTTGGACTGGCTCCATCTTACAACAAAGCATCCTCCCTATTTTGGGCATTTTATACATTTTGGAGGACAAAGACATGACTGTTAATTTTGTACATACTGTTATTCAAAGCAGAAGCTCTGTGTTAGGAATACAATAACCCAGGCAGGGCGCAGCAATCTCTGTTGTTGTTTATTTAACAAAGGGACCTCAGGAAACATGGTGAGCGCAGCCAGCGAGCCGTGGCATGTGCGACGTGCCATGGAAGGGCTCTGCGTGTGGATGTGAGCCTGGGGGTTTCTGTAAGCATACAGGGGAGCACAAAGGGTGGGCCACACGTTGTGCTAGGTGCTGTACAAACAGAGGACACAACAGGTCTCCCTGCCTTCAGAGGCTGGTGACTAGAAGAGGTCAGGGATGGGTTCAGGTAGCTGGGACAGGAAAGGTGCAAGTGGCCGTGAGACAGCAGTAGGGGAGGGATGGAGCCACCAGGATCAATGTGTTACATCAGTCAGGAAAACAGAGGACATGATACTGGTGGTGTATTTCTGTAAGCTTCTCATGGCTTAGGAGCAGCCAGTGAAAGCATGGAGATATTGCTGGAAATGCAGCCAGGGATTAAGGAGACCAGCACTTTGGGCAAGTCAAGGAGGGAGAACATCCAACCTGCCTGGTCTGGCCAGTTTGCACTGTGAACTTTGAAGGCCTGGCACTTGGAGCAACTCCTTGAGGCTTACAAAGTGACTAGTGGTCCATGCAGGCTGACGCATGGCCCCACAAATACACTGCACCAAACAGAGGATGCATTCCCAAAGGGTAAGTGCACATCCCAGGAAGTCTTCAAAGCGGTCTGAGCTCAGCCATGGCACATACATGTGTCCAGATAGGATTATGGATGGTGACACCAACCCATGGTGTCACCTACAACTAGACCAAAAATGCAGCACCACCCAGAGATAAAACAACCAAAGAAGTTCATGAATTCACTGCTGAAGAGGGCTTGCCAGTCATTCTGAGTTAGTCTGGACTAGTTGATACAACTGAAAAAATAAATGAACCTCTTCTTGAAGAGAATATCTTGGGCCGTGTCCTCATACAGAAAGGTGTTGATATACCAGCTGCTCCCTGATGTATGCTCAAATCTTAGTGGGGCTGTTGATGAAATGAAGCATGTGAGGAAATCTCAGAGGTGGCAGCTGGAACACTGAGACTGCTGTGTTTCTAGTAGCACTTGGACAGGTAGGAGCTCACTCATAAATGGGAAATTCTGCTACCCAGAATGTGCTTTAAGGGCATCTTTTCACTAGAAGGTAAGATGTTATTCTCCCTCCCTGCAGGTGCACCAATTGTAGATTTAGTGAGGGAGCTGACCAAGGTGATCTTCAAATCTCAGTGGAAAAGTGTGACATGAACACCTGAAAATATATGCCTGCAAACACCACTCTACTTTCCAGATTGCTCAGGTTATGGATGAGCAACACAAAAGCATTTTTTAGGATCAGCTGCTGACTTCAGTTCCATACACTTGTGATGCTACCGTGCAAACAGAGTTTCTGCCTGGAGCAGCTCTCCCAGGGGATTGCTCCGCAGCTCCTTTGAGCAGCCTGGAGCCTGCAGCAGAGGGGCCATACAGCCCTTCAGCTCTCTCTCCAGCTGCTCTGGGCTCTAGTGCCTATCTCAGCCCCATCAATCGTTCTACTGCATTTGCTGGACCATCCAGAACTTGTCAGATAAAGCACTGTACAATTCCTGCTTCAGGAAAAGAAGCAGTTTAGCAATGAATGAGAATTTTCCCACTGATGAGTTTGCAAAGACCATAAGAGACTTGGCTAGACTTCAAGATCAAAGATGACAGAGAAGATATTTTGTAGTTAGTAAATCACATCTTAGTATCTGGTCCCTGACAGCACTTAAATTATCTTCAGGAATGGGTTTAGATCTGTGGGGTAAATCCTTTCCCCTCTTTTCTTAGGTCAGGGTTTGCTTTGTTACTCATATTTCCCATGAGCTACTTCCAAGGATACCTTATGGTGGCTGATGAGCAACAGGGAAGAATACTCAATTACCACTTTTGCATCCAGCTGAGAATGTTTCACCTCCACACCCTGTCTAGTGGCTCTTTGGTACCAGTGCCTCTGATTTCCTCAACAGAGTTATTTAGGTGCAGGTGCATAAATGCAGTTGTTACAGCTAAGGAACTTAGTTCAGTGAGCAACTATTCTTCAGGGGTTCCTCTGCCTCCACCCTGGTATTGAGAATGCCTCCAATGGCACTGGGGCTGGTCTTTCTAGACTGCCTCAGTAGCAGTGGTTTCCAGGGCCTAATTCAGCCAACCTCACCAAGATAAGTCCTGCAGCAGGAGATAACTTATCATTGAGGGCTTGTTCCTCTGCTCCGACTCCAAACAGGAAGTCTGCTCAAGCAGCTGCAGTACATCTTCTGTGTGGGTCCTGCAGCTGGTGGGAGAATTCCCATACTTATATTGATACCATAAATTAAGGGTTTGCACGTGAGTGGTTCTGACAGGTCTTTGCAGATCACCTCAAGTAACAAGAGATGAAAGAGCACATTGGGATGTAACATCTCAAGCCCACACAAGCACGGAGAAGAGCCCAATATACAGCAGGGAAGGCCTCAGGCAATGTGAGACAGGTTTGGTGCACTGCCAAGGAGCTCACACACTTCATGTCACATGAAGGGTTATCCTTCTGTGCCCTGTGCTTGGAAACTGTGAGATTGAAGAACCAACAGAGACAGACAGCAGCTGGTTTTTGTGTTGATCCCTGTGGCTGGTACCGGTTTGGCGTAGTTGCCCTGCGATACTCCTTAAAACCCAGATCAGCAGTGATAAATAGAGCAAAAAGGGCAAACTCCTCTGTCTAATGCTTTGAGATCAGCTGGCACTTACAATTGGCCACACAACTCTTAAAAAAAAAAAAATGTTTTTTGAGTATTTGGAATAAAGAGAATTTTTAGTCTCAAACTTAAAATGCCACAGCCATCTAGGAAACTAATTAGTTTATTTTGTATAGTAGGACAGTGTTGCCTTGTTGTTGGCTTTGTCTGGGAATGCATTTTCTGTTTGCAGAGGTAAAAGAGGAGGTTTGGAGCCAAGTCTGGTGGCTCAGCTTGGATGAACAATTTCCAGGAGTGTATTTTGGTAAATGAGGTGGCTCATCAGAGCCTGGAGTATTTCAACCCTGAGCTATTGGGTTAGGAAAAAAACTCTGTAACCTCTAAATCATTAGTGTGGTTCTTCTGTGGTGATAGAGATCTTTCTTGCTACCCAGGGAAGGATGGCTGAGTCAAAACAAGGGAAATGCTTTCTTGCTCTGCTTAGCAAGAAATCATGTATTAAGTGGACAATACAAGGTGCTGACCAGCAGCCTGAGTTTTTGATCCTACAGATCCACACAGAGATACTGCTCACAGAAGAGCCCTGCTGCCTTCTCCAGAATCCATACTTCAGTGAGAGGGGAGCAGTTCACCAGTTTAAAAGCACAATTTCCATCACCTCCAAATATAAGTTCTGCATGTTCCAACTGCACTGGTGGGACAGCAGCTCTGCCCAGAGTACATGGTAAATTCCAGTGGTGTTGACAGCATCTCCCAATTCAGATTGGTGTACACTTGAATATCCTCAGAGACCTGAAGTTGTGTGTCGGAGTAGCTCATTGTTTCTTTTTAAATGGTGCCCTGATGCATGAGTCCATTTCTTGTATCTCTGACTCTCCCGAGGACTGAGGGGGTGATGAGCTTTGGACCACTGAGTTGCTTTACCAATCCAAATAAAAACAAAGGTTGGGACCTCATTCGTATGAAGCGGATCCAGCTCTAGTTACCATGACACCATGACAATCAACTTGTTTACTGCTTCAAGGTACAGTCTAAACATTCTTGGCATGTCATTTGCATAGCAATATCCAGAATGCTTTGTGTCACTCTACTGTATTAGGGCTCTGCAAATGCATTGAAAGGTTTCTTTACATGTATGCTTAACTAAAGAGAAAGAAAGGAAGGAAAAGGAGAAGAGAGCTTTACTTTTGGTAGCATGTTTCATACAAAGTGTAATCTAAATTGTGTGCAAAATTAAACATAGGAGCTGGATATATGACCCCCATATGTTCTGGGGAAAGAGGGAGGGGGTAATTATTCAATAGAGGGTGGAAAACAACTGAGAATATCTAGGACTGATTTTGGCAGAGTATTTAAACGTGATTAACTTTAAACAGGTGATTGACTGAAACACAGGAAGGAAAAATAAAAAGACACAGAGAAGTGAGAAAAGTTAGATTAATAGAAGAAGAGGGAATAATGACAGGGAGCCAGCTGGGCTGTGTGAGCTGGCAGCACTGCAGAAGAGCCAGGACGGGTGTGTTGGCTGGGAATAGCTGGTGGGTTGGAAGGGGGCATGGAGAGCTGTGCCAGGACACTGTGTACAGGGAAGCCTGTGTGGTGGTGAATGAGGCACCCAGGTATCAGCTGGCATGAACTGATGTGGTTCCTCTGCAGTGAATGGAGCTCTGCTTGCCCACCACTGCTGACAACCTGAGTGTTGGCTTCAACTGCTGTGCAAGCAGGGCTGGGAGTGAAACAGAGCCCCAAAATGTCTCTGAAAGGATGGGACCTGGGGAGAAGACAGAAACTGGGGCAAGAATTGTGATCAATGGTAGTGAATGGCCAAAAGCATGCAAAGCTGGACCTGGAGTCAGCCAGGGAGATGGGAATCTTACCAGTTAGTGCAGGCAGGAGTACAAGGGGGTAGTGGTGGGGAGGCTGAAAGCCTGGGAGGTGATACAACAGCAGAACAGGCTTTTGATGTGCTGGAGCAGCTTGTATCTGGGTTGTGACAGGTTAAGTCAGCTCTGCAAGGGGCCAGGGTAGGACTCAGACAGGTCACAGATGCCATCAGAACTATTTCACTGCAGTCACAAGCATCTAGGTAGGAGGCATGAAGTCCAGCAGGTTTGACAATGGCAATACTCCAGCTGTCTTGTCTTCCCTCCGTGCCCATAGCACATCTAGGCTCGGGACTGGTCATGCTCAAAAGAGCATCTTGATAGCCAGGAACTAAGGAGAGGAGTTTCCCACATCGTCAGCTTTCATTTGCCTCCTCCCTAGGACAGTGTGGTGTCCTCCCAGTTCAGGCGCTAAAGAAAACTCAGAGTTGACATGGTGGCATCAAAGATAAATATCTCTTGTGGATTCAGTGAATCTCTCGGACTCTGGTCAACTCAGAGATCAAACCTGGTTTTCTCTAGAGGAAAGAATTAATGGAGAGGCATGTTAACATTTCTGTGTCTGCTATAATAAACAATCTGCAATCCTGTACACTGTTCACAGCTGAGGCCATGGGAACAGACTCAGGAAACAACCCACATCAGATGAGGACAGCTTGCTCAGCAGGACAGTCTTTACAGATCAGGCATCTCCGTGCTACCTCCAGTAGAACACCAGGGAAGAGACAACTCTGGTTTGAAAGAGCCCTGTGAAGGTCTGAATAAGACAGCTCCCAGGTGTGTATTTGTGCCACTCCTCAGGTAACAGCCTCTGCTGGATTCAGTCCGTGTATTTCCTTTGCACCACCTGGCTTGTGGAGGCCTTTTCTCCCCAGAGTTACTGATACCCATGAGCTTCCTCTGGGTTTGTATCATGCCAAGTGCAAAATGACTATGACTTTAAAGAAAACTTAGACAACATATGTACACGTATTTTACCATTCTATGCTTAATGTTTTACCATATTATGCTTAGTCCTTCTGCTCTGCCTTGCACACTACAAGCCACCCAGACACCTGAACATGTTGCAGGTCTGTATGGATATCTACTATTATTTGGTATTTAGCTTGACTGAGAAGGCAGTTCTTAAAAAAAAAAAAGGGTGTAATCCAAGGCACTGCACACTTTTGTAGTCTACCCTGACCAGAATCAGTCAAGTACGGGCAGTTAGCCCTCCACACAGGATATTTAAATATTTTAAAATAAAACTAAATCCAGATGTATTTGCAGCCACAGCTACCATGCATTCTCTCCAACAATCTGGCTGTATCTGTCTTCTCCATTCATGCTTTCAGGTGTAAATTCACCATTTGAGGTGCCTGTATGTGTGCCTAGTGCTATTTGAGATGCACCAGGGTACCTGACATCCTCATCAGACTGGCAGAAGGGACCTATTAGCTGCAGATCCCTCTGGAGCAGTGACTGAAGCCAGTCCAGACCAGATACTCCCACCCAAGATCTAACATACTAGTACACACCTATGTTCAAGCACGGGAGCCACTGCCCATCCAGCTGCAAAGTGCATACAACAATGTATTTGTAGCCTGTGACTGAAGCTAATAGCTTTCATAGTTGGAAACCTGAGGCTGAGGAAAAGAATGGACACAGATGTGACAGGAGTTACTGTCTCCAAGGCACATTTTTGGTCCATGCTAATATTCTACTGACGTGTTTTCTCCAATTTGGTCTATATAGACTGGTAGCAAATATGTGATAAAAATTTACTCTTTTCCACGTTTTCTTTGTTGGGAACAAGCCTAACAGAAAATGTCAAGAAGAAAAGGGCAAACTAGAGAAGGTTATAGCAGAATGAGAAAGGAGATACAGCAAACTTAAGAATGAAGACTTTTTCCTGGTTACAATAATTGCTACTTCTTTTTTTGGTTAGCTAGTTAGTCTGGTTTTATTTATATATGATAGATATATATGTGTTATATAAAACAGAGTATATAGAGTAGTTCCAGAGCAGTCAGCAGTCCAGCACCAGGCAGCCACTCCTGTAGAGCTACAGCCATATTAAGCATCAGGCCCAACCATTTGCTGTCATCATCAGTGTCAGTATCCTAGGAGATGTCCTGATCTTGCATAATTACATCCTGATAAATGAGTACTTTGTGTTCATAGCAAAAACACTTTCAAAATTAATGTAATTGAGAGAGAGCTACTGTTGATGTACCTGCCTTCAAATCATTAGGAATATTATGAACTATTTTATTTAGGATCTTTTTTTAACAGCCACCTGTATTTTAAAGTAATCACATTCAGAGACCAAATTATATTGACATTAGAGAATCAAATTTCAGAGCTGCCCTCAGGAACCTAAGGATTAAAAATGAATCCTTGTTATCCCAGTAAATTAATAGGTAAGATTCATTCTAAGTAAATAAGAGTGATAGAAAAACACCCAGTTACCCACAGTGTAATGCTATCCCAAAGCAGCAAGTCCATTTAGCCCAAACACTATTCCAAAGCCATTGGGCCAGCTGAGAGCTGGCACTGTGTAAATACATTAACTGCAGATAAACCAAATTATGGAATTCCTGAGTTAATAATGCTAGTTTTGTGGTTAAGAGCAACAACATTTAAAATAGCAATGCATATTTTCAACTGTAAACCTATTTGATGCAGCCTTTGTGTGGAACAAAATGAGGTTGAGAGATAAAAAATAAAAATCACATTAAAAAGCCAAATAATGCAAATTAATATTAAGTAGATGTAAATACACAGCTAATTAATGTTGGCAAGGTTCTTCATTCCAAATCTTTGGTATTTTTCCCTGGTATCTATATCATGTTCACACTTTGTGCCTGTGCATATGTGATGGGATGGGGCATAGGACACCAAAATTCAGCAATACCAGTGTGTGGAAAAGAGAGCCCGGCATAATCTTTTGTCCTCCTTCCCCTGCCAGGACAGCCACGTCTGCTCTGGAATACAGTCTTTACAGCCTTGATAGCATCCAAAGAGTCTCCTTTCTGCATGCTAGGGCGGAAGTAATTCGACTTTAAGACAGAAAAATGATCAAAAAAGTATATGCTGGAAAATATTCAAACTCACTTTGTGCATTTATAAATATGCTTCCTGTTGGAATCAGGTGAGACTGGGCATTTTAGATGCTAAAATGCTTAAGTAACTTTCAGAAACCTGCTGCCAAAATGGCTAGAGATAGAAAGTTGAAAATTGGCATGTTATGACATTCGCTTTAGCAGAGGTGCCCACGCTCTTCCCACAGCAAAATGACTTTAATTTGCCCAACCTCAGAGTCCTTGAAAATGACACTCTGAGCATTTGCTGTAATGATTTCTCACTAAATTAGAAAAATGCCCAACTAAGGAGGGATTATCTCTGCATGTGGATGTGGCATAATGACTGTCAAGTGCACTGAGAGCCCCACTGGGCTTTGCAAGGTACACAGGGTCTGCAGCAGAGGCCAGCGTGCATCGGAGAATATTAATACTGTCTTGTTGGGGCCATCCATTGTGATACTCCACTGCTGTTCAGACAAAATTATACCATATGAGGGAATTCTCTTTGCTACTTTACATATATGAGGTACATTTTAGAGCTGAGGATTAGTTCCAAATTGTCTGGCTGGCAAACTCAGTCCATAAAGGATGCAGTCACGTGTGTGCCCACACTCTCTGTAATGTGTGTGCCGACTGGGGCAGCATCACTACAAGATTCTTCCTTGCAGCCCACAAACCGCTGTGCCTGCAGTGAGGATGTGATAGTGAACTTGATTCTGCACACCCATAAAGTTTTCCAGCTGCTCCCTCAGATCCCACCGGCTCTGGTTCCTCAGGACACAACGTGTTTGTCCACAAGGTACTGTTTGTCTGCCAGGTGTGCTGCTGCCCATGTTTCACAGTGAGCAAGGAGCAAGCTGCGTGGGCAGTGCCACTGCCTCATCATCCCTATCGCAGTGGTGAGAAATTCTCCCCATCTGCTTCTGCTCAGCCTCAAAACAGGAGTGTGAGGAGGCACATTTTGTACTCAGAGCTTGTGCCATGGAGGAACAAAGACATGGTGGGAATGTGCTGGCAGACAAGGATGTTGAGAGCTTCAGCAGCACCACCACAATACCACTCCAACAGCAACACTCAAACGCTCGGTGCTGGTGTTCCTTGCAGCTCACTGCCGGCCAACTGGCTCAATCCCATGCTGCTGAGCAGGCACGAGGAGCACAGGCACGCGCCTCTACGGGTGCCACTGACTTCAGTGCCAGTGCTCTGCAAGAGGATGCCAGACCCCTTGCTAAACCTAAAACGTTAGGCTGGTTCTGCTTCTATTTTGCAATGACTTTTCAAAACAAGCCTGGTAAACATGTGCACGATGGGAGGTGAGTCCTGGAAAATCTACAGGGCCCTGCTGTGCCAATTAGGGTCCTCTGAGGGGTCTTCTCTGTTGAAACTGGTCCACTGGGGAAGGATGGGCACGCAGGGAACACTACGGGGCCAAGCACCAGGCAAGACTGACTGACTCTTGTATCAAGGCCAGATTTTATTCTCAAACCTGCCAAATTCATCCCCAACAGTCAAGGGAAAAGGAGCCGTGAAGATGCCATGCCGCCCATGGGGCGTCCTAACTACGAGCTTGCCCTGCTATCCCATCTCAGCTGGGTAATGTGGGAAGCCAGCAGAGGAGGAAGCCAAGATGGAGAGGTAAGAGGTCTCAGGGTCCCAGGAGTCAGTGGGTGAAGGAAGGCCACCAAGGAGCCTGATAATTTTGTCCATGTGCCTCAGTCTTGATAATGCAGCTACCTAGTGTCACCAAATCCTTGCAGCTTCCAGACAGGGAAACACAAATCAGGCCAGTCACAGCAGGGTGAGAGTACTGCCTTGTACCTGCCCTACACTGTCATGTCTAATTGTTGCCCCCCACCTCACATCATCCTGAGTATCCTGAGAGGTCCACAGTGTGCTGTGGGCTTCAGGGTCACACTTTCCACTCATCCATGGGGTGGAGCTGCAGGAACCAGTGGATGTCCCACGCCCACAGCTGTACAAGATGTCTTGGGAAGGCTGGAGGATGACATGTTTGTTTTATGGACAGGACTTGATGTTGTCCCAGCAGTGGGACTTTTACCTGCTCTGCCTTTACCCTTGGTGCCCAGGGATCTCAAACCCACAGCTTCCCACACCAACCTCAGCCTGTGTGTGGAGTGGCATTGACCTTCTCCACAGGGATTTCCCGTGAGGGACATCTCCCTGGCTCTTCCCAGTGCATTTTTTGGACATGCTCTGGGATGAAAATTGGGTCCCATCCCGGTATGGGCAGGAACCTACGGTGGCCTAGGGACCCAAGAACATTCCCCGGATTGCAGGGCATGAAACCCGCCGTGCCAGGCGGTGCAGCTCTGCGGCTTCGCGGGGAGAGTCGAGGCACCGGCTGCCGGTGCAGGGACGGCCGCTGCACCCGCTGAAGATCGTTCCCGTGAGCCCGAAAGGGGCGGGAATCCCGGCGCAAGGGGCTTTTCCCTGCGCGAAAGAAGCGGCGGCCGGAGAGCGGGCTCTGGGGGTCCCGCACCCGAGGAGGTTGATGCCAGTCCGGCCCCGCGCCACTGCTTGTGGCACCCCCGGGGCTGCGGGGCCTCTCGGCTGCTTCCGACGGGGCTCCCTGCGAGCCACCGGGACGAGTCACCGCGCGTGAAAAGCGGCAAAGCGCTGCCCGGAGCGCGGCTGCCGGAACCCGGTAGTCCTGATGGAGGGAGCCCCAGCAGGGCCGGTCCTGGCCCCGGCCCCAGCCCCGGAGGGGTAGCGGGAGGCTGGGACAGTCCTTCCTGTCTGGCGGCGGCGGGCACCGGGACAGAAGAGCCGAGTCCCGCCGGCAGCCAGGTGCTTATATTGACCTACAGCCGTAGCGAGGCTTGCGGCTGGGGTGGCAATGAAGGATGTTCAGGCCAGCCTCTCCCCGGCCTGATCTTTAGCTTCGCGGGGGAGGACCTGGAGAGCCCCCGAGGCAGAAGGCGGGGGTCCCCTGCACCCCGTACCTTCAGCTCGACACGGAGAAAGGAAGACTCCCCGTCATCTGCGGTCGCCGGGGCGGGCGCGTCCCGGTGCCGAGCTGCGGCGGAGAGGGTTGGAGAGCGATGGTGCTCCCAGCGCACGCCCGCGGACGCCGAGTGGCTGCTTTCTACGCGAAGAGAAGGAAATAAACCACCAACGAGCTTTTATTGTTATCATAATCATTATTATCATTGCCATCATCGTTTCTCTGCACATAAATAAATAAATAAATATCTCCCGCGGGGAGGGAGTGGGACGGAACGGTACAACCACAGTTGTGCGCCCGGCAGCGACGAAGCCAAAACAAAATAATTTTGTAAAGGAAAAAAAAAAAAAAAGAAAAGAAAAGAAAAATAGAGAGGAAAAAGATAGTAACGCAAACAGCCTTCAACCCTCCCCGTCCGTCCGCCCGCTTTTGGGCGCCGCCGAGTTACCAGAGGGAGCCCGGGACAGCATCCCTCTAGGCGGGCGCACCGCCCGTCGCCGCGCAGCATCCGCGCACTCCGCGCCCGTCTCGGTGCGCGGGGAGGTCTGCGAGGAGCTTCCCGGGCTCGGGGCTGCGCCTGCGGGGAGACAAGTGAGAGAGCACTATGGGGGGACGCCTGGGGTCCTAGGGAGGAGTTTATTCACACCGGGATGCCGGGACACCCGTCCCCATGGGCCGGGGCTCTAGAAAGGCCAGAAAGTCCTTCGTAAATTACACAAATTATACAA
Source organism: Promerops cafer (assembly GCA_013398275.1). Lineage (NCBI taxonomy): Eukaryota > Metazoa > Chordata > Aves > Passeriformes > Nectariniidae > Promerops > Promerops cafer. The sequence continues at coordinate 2,772,447 of VZSE01013631.1, forward strand.
AACAGTATAAAATCCTTCGGCTGCATGTCAGCACCGGGGCAGGCAGGACTCCCTCCCCTGCTTTCGCCACAGTTCCTGCGGAGCCGGGGTGGGTGTGCGGGTGGTTAGGGGGTGACTGCGAGACCTCTGTCGTCCTTCCCCGAGGAGGATGGAGACATGCGCAAGTCCTCGTCGTCCTCCGAGCACTTAGTGGTGGAAAGGGACGAGCATTTGCAGCTGTGGCCGCCCCCCCCGCCCCGGTGGGAGCTACTTTTGCCTTCTTTCTTGTGCTTGACCCGTCGGTTCTGGAACCAGATCTTCACCTGCTTCTCGGAGAGGTTCAGGTAGGTGGCGATCTCGATTCGTCGCAGTCGGGAGAGGTACATGTTGGAGGCGAACTCCCTCTCCAGCTCCAGGAGCTGCGTGCTGGTGAACGCGGTGCGCATCCGCTTGCTACTGGGCAGCTGGCTGGACGTGCTGTCTGGGAATGGAGAGGAGCGCACCGTCACGACCGGCCGGACCCTCCGTCGCCCGCCCCGCAGCGCCGGGCGCTCGCCAGTCCCCGCTGAGCCCTCCTTGCCGCCCACCCTGCGGGGCCGCAGCCCTCCCTCGTTCCCGGCGGGCCTGAGACCCAGCAAGCGGCTGCCAGGCTGGAGTCCGAGCCCACAAGGGTACCGCGGCCGCCTCTCCCTCCCCGTACGCACAGCCTGGATCGGAGGCTCGGCGGGCAGCAGGGGGGTTTCCCCAGCGCATCGTCCCGGGCACCTACAGAGAGAGGTGCCGGGACTCCCCGTCCAGCCTCCGTGCGCTGGGCAGGCACCCCCCTCCCCAGGTGTCTTCGGCAGGGTCCCCCGGGACCCCCATCACCTCCCCGCAGCGCCCACCGCTGTCATGCAGGCATGCAACCCCGCTCCCCGCCCCTGCCCGCCTTACCCACGGAGATGCAGTGGAACTGCCGCGGGTCGGGCAGTGGGTAGGCGCCCTGGTAGAGCGCCGGTGCGTGCCCGACGCTGACGGCGGAGTGCTGCTGGCGGGCCAGGGGCGAGTGGCAGTACTGGGAGCCGAAGGGAGGGAAGGAAGCCTTGATGAGGGGGATAGCGGGCGGCGGCGGGTGCAGCTGGGAGGCGGTGACACACAGCGGGCAGACGCAGAGCAGCCCGGCCTTGCGAGCGTGGCAGGCGCCGGCCGGCAGCCCGGGCAGCGGGTGCGAGGGGTGCACGGCGTAGGGGAAGAGCGGCGGCGGAGGGCTGCCCTCCCCCTTCTTCTCGCCCGCCTCCCGCAGCACCAGCGAGTCCACCAGGAAGGAGCGCGGCATTGCCCCGCGCAGCCCCCGCGCAGCGCCCCGCGCAGCGCCCGCGCGGCGCCGCTGGCCAGCCCGAGTGGTGCTGAACGGCGCCCGCCGCCCGCTTTAAATAGCGCCCGCGCCATGTGATGGCGGCGCCGGGCGCTCAATGGGCTTTCTGTGGCTCTTCTCTTGGCATTCACGCCGCACGCTCCCTCATTATTTCCCTTGTTAACTAAATGAACTGCATAATGTACTCTATTCTTGTCGACCCCACCCACGCCGTAGCAGGCGGCCTCTCCCCTCCTCTCCCTTTGGCGGGGTTATTTTCTCATTCTCTCGCGATTTAATATTCTTTTCTTTCTCTTTATAGCTCTCCTTCGCTTTCAGCCCAGCTTTCAGCCCGCTCCCACTTGCTTATTTTGCCGGCTGCAGCCGCGGTCTTCGCCGGCGCCAGCTTCCCCTGCCAGCCCCCCGGTGCCTTTCCCACCTGTGGCACCAGGTCGTCCCCCAGGTGCCGACGGCCTCTCTCTCTCCCCTCGCCTCCGGGAAGTCTCGTCCCCACTGCCTCGCCACCCGCCTTCCCCAGCCCCGCGTCTTTGTTCCCAGCCTGGGTCCGGGACCTGCCGCTTATCGCCGTCCCCGCCGTCGGGCGAAAGCCCCGGGCGCAGAGATGTGCCCAGCCGGTGCTTCACCGGCAAGGACATCCGACCGGCCTCTGCGTGGGCGTGGGCGCCCGGGCACGGCTAACGGGTGCGGAGAGCCACAAGCATCTCGGCTGCGCTGGTGCGGGTGCAGAAAACCCGACACGCAGATACCGCTCCGTGCCGGCCGCACCCGCGGAGGGAGAAGAGGCGCTCGGCACATTCCGCGTGTCTTTACACCTGGTCCCTGTGCCCAGTCCCAGCGGTAACACCTGCCATCGCACCGTGGCACCGTGGCACCCACGTGCGGCGGCCCCGACCCCGGCCACCACCAAGCCCGACCCCGCATCGCCGCGCACAAGCGCGCCCGGGGCTGTGGGGACGACAGGGAAACGGCTTATTTTTCCCGAACGATGCGATTCTACTTAAACACTGCGGCAGTGTCTGCATGTCTTAGCACAGGGATCTGCTAAGTTCACAGCGGTCCTCAAAGCGAGCGCGCCTTCGTCGGAGCCAGCGCGCACCGGCGCTGCCCCGTGCAGCGGCTCCCCGCGCCGCGCTCCTTGCACCTTGTTGGTTTAGCAGGTGAATAAGGAATGCTAACAAATAAGAAAAAAGAAAATCGTGGGGATACATATTCTACCCCGATTTTCCCGTTTAATGTACGGGCAATAAAAAGACAAACGCACCCTCCGACCCCTGTCAAAACGTGGGGAGATTGTTCCCTACAATAACCTCCCCGCCTTGAAACCAAACGGACTTTTTTTAAAAGCGGGGGGAAAAAGGGGGGAAAGGACTAAAAAGCCTTGAAAGCGGTGTACTCCGTGTCTCCGGGCTGTGCAGAGGTTGTTCTGCCTGTGGTCACATTTCTTATAGCAACCCACGGGAGTTTTGCCGAGACGCTGTTGATGCCTGAGCCTGAAAATGTACTGATGTGCACAAATGAACTGCGAAAATTACACAGAGAACAAAAACGAATGTTAATAAAAACTCAGTCCCGCAACGATATAGAAAGGATTCCCAAGTTCCCTTTCCTTGAAAGCGTTCATAGGGTTTGGATTTTTCTTTTTTATTTTTAAGGAAAATGTATTTTAAAACATTTTCCGCCCGAGCCGGGTCCCGGGAATGGGCATTTTTCCCCGCTGAGAAGTGGCTCGCCACCGGGGGGTGGTGGATTCAGCCTTATTCCGAGGAATTCCCGCTGCCCAGGGGCTGAACCCCGGGGCTCTGAGCCGCAGGGAGGCAAAGGGTTAACAGCTTCTGAATGCACACCAAGCCCAAAGCTACTGGGAAAGAATATCCAAAAAAATAACCAGTTTTTTTTTCCAGCCGCTGGACCTTATTGAATGTCATTGAAGAAAGTTTTGAATGCCAGATAAAGAGAGGCGAATTAAAGTGTGTGACAGCAGAGGATAAGCAAACACAAAGAGAACTCTGTCACACTTTGGGCAAAATCCGTGGGCTTTTTACCAAGCCTCTTCGCTATGATTGAATTAAGTAATAGGAAAACATTTTCTTTCAGTTTAGAGCCATTAGACAAAAACTTCAAAGCGAATAACACTTTTTAATGTGCAGCTCAACAATGGAATCTGTTTTGTGCTGAAATGTTTAAATGGTTTGTTGTGCAACTGTGGGCTGAAATAACCTAGACTGCAGCAAAATAGCATCCTTCAGGCCGTTTTATGAGCGCTTGAAACTAGCACAGACCTTTAATCCCAGCACTTTAAACCAGCTCCCCTCCCTGTCTTTTTGCGCTCCCCTCTTTTTTGTTTTGTTTTGGTTTGGTTTTTTGTTTTGTTTTGTTTTTATTAGAGGAGATTCTCCTTGTATATTTGCTATCTCGAAAAGATCGCCGCTGAACGAAAAGGGTTCCGAGAGAGGGGGAAAGAGATCCACCGGCGGGGTGCGCGCTGCAGGCGGCTCGGGGGGCGCGGGGGGAGCCCGTTCCGGGGCTGNGTCCTGTCGGGACAGGGTCCCCGGCGGCAGCGGGAAGTGCCGGCTCCGGGCGGAGAGAATCGCCGGGTGGCAGCTGCTCCCCCCGCGCCCTGCCCGCGCCGTCACACCCCCGGGGAAGGGGATGGGGAGAGGGAAGATTAGGGTGATCACCAGCTGGGGGACCCGTAGTGAGGGGAACGTCAGGGATCACTGTGGGGGATGAAGGAGAGAGAGGGTAATAGCGCTGGCACTGACTGAGCCGTGCCTTCCCCCCTGGGGCTGGGTGACCCACGACGCGGCTGCCCGCGAGGGGACAAGGTGTCACACTGCCGCTGCCCGGGGGCGGCTGTGCCGACATCGGCTGAAAAGAGCTCCCGCATCATTTTGAGGGACCAGCCATCATCGCCTTTTGTGATGAGGCCCTCACTCTGCGCGGTGCTCGCCGTTTCTGTCTGAGGGTAGGAGGTGTCACGCACCATCAATCCCTAAGTAAGGCATGGAGAGGTGCGCTAGTTTGGGGGCTGTGGGGAGGTGAGGATGAAATCCCGCTGGCATGGGAAGGAATCGCTATTTCCAAGGAGACCACGTCCTTGTTAGATGAGCAGAGCTGATGATTTGTGAGTGACCGTAATATTCCCCAGCCTGTCCCGAGTAATTATTTTCTAATGGCAAATACCAAAATGTAAATCACAGCCAATACTGAGCCACAAGGCACACACCATGTGAAGGATTGTCCAAAGAATGTGCTTACACTGGACAAACACACCCAGGAGCAAGCCTGTGAGATACCTGTGAATCCCTTCAATTAACCTGATCACTGAATGATTCTGAGTAACCTGTAATAGTTTTTGGTTTACTTGGTTTACTTCTGGCCTCCAGTGATCCACAATACAAGGGATTCCAGAAACATAGGCTATGTTTTTGTTTCATTTCAGTTTTTCTAAAATAAAGGCTAAACCACAGGGGGTTTTGCTGTGTTTTGCTTTATTTCTTGTCTGTTCAATCTACTCCTCTCAAATCTATAATTGTATAAATTTTGTAGCCTATCAGCTATGGTTTCAAAGGGGGCTTTTAAAAAGGAGAGATTATTTTCAAGGACAAATATTGATAGCACTGAGGGAAATGGGTTTAAACTGGAAGTGGAGAGGTTTAGATTATTTGTCAGGAAGAAATTCAGAGGGTAGTGAGACACTGGAACAGGTTGTCCAGAGAAGTTCTGGATGTCCCATCCCTGGAAGCGCTCAACACCAGGCTGGATGGGACCCTGAGAACCTGCCCATGGTGAGGGGGCTTGGAATTAGATGATCTTTAAGGTCCCTTCAGTGCTAAGTCATTCCATGTTTCTATGTCCCAGCCCTGCCACATTTCCATGTGGTTCATCCAGTTTCATCTGTTTCCCATCACAGGCTACCAAGACAATAGCTTATCTCGCCAGTAAAACCTGTGCCACAGGACCAAAGCAAAGCTGCTTGTTTCTGTGACCTTTATTTTCTCTTTCCACAGCAGATGCCTAGGGTAGGGGTTTAGCATTTAGATCTTCTTCACATCCATTGTTTCCTAACAGGGCTGGTTTATAAGGGAATCTTGTACTCATCTTCTAAGAAGACAATTTGTTGCTCTGTTTCTCCTCCTCAACTTGACCTTTCACTGAGGAGGCCATTTCAAAGAAGTAGCTGGACATGAATAATAACAAACTAACAAGAAAAGTGGGAATATGCAAAACCAAACAATTTAAAATAACCTTTTGCTTTTATAGTGAGACCACATTACAAATTGTTGGTGACCTTGTAGGACAAAAGTACTCAAAGGATGGAGAAGTGCTTGAGAGTAATGAAGACAAGGAATTGCAAAAGAGGAGTTGGATATTAGTTCTGCAGATGTTGTTAAAATACAAAATTGTTAGAAATACCATCCTTCAACCTCAGAATCCACCCTATTTCCCAGCCTTTTTTTATTGTCACCTCCTCCTTTCTCCAAACTACTCACCTTTATGTATTTCAAGTCCTCTGCAAACTGAAAGTTTTAGAGGTTGTCAGACTGCTCTTGGAGAACATCCAAGGGGCAATTCTGTCATCTTGTATGGTAAGAAACTGTATCATATCTGTTGTTTATATGAAGCATTTGAACAGTTTCCTGTAGCTGATGTACTTCTTTTTAATCACATTAATGTGGATGGTATCATCAAACCATATTGATCCACAGTGTGGATACTGGAGGTTGTGGGTACACTGGTTTCAGTGCCGGCTTCTTGTCCCCTTCCTGGCAGATCTGGAGGGTCTTGCAGTAGATGCAGTTATTTCTGAATGAGACATCTGGTTTGTGCATTCTGTGATGGAAGAGACTGAGCTAAAGGTCTATTAGATTCACTGATAAAGATCTTTCTTCGACCTCTAAGTGAAGTTCTACAGGAAGCCAACAGAAAAAAAAAGTAGTTTTTTCCATCTAAAGAGAATACCAGAGAGCTGAAGATACTAGAGCCACTAAGAACAAGCTCCCAGATGGAGTTCCCCAACACACAGGAGGCATTTCCCAGATGATTTTGCAACGCTGCTGCACAGCCACATGCAGAAACACATCACGAGTGTTGCCAAAGGAGGAGTATGGAAAATTGGGCAGGGTGTCCTGCTCTGGATCAGGTGCTGGTAGGCTGCACATGGTGAGTGGCAAGGGCTGTGAGCAAAGAGGGAGGTTTGCTTACCTGCCCCAGGGTTTCCTGGCCACTCCTGGTGACATGGTGACAGAGCCTGAAAGTTGCAGAACTGTGTAGCTTGGTTCCTTCTCTGATGCTGACAAATACACGTTCCTCAAGTGTTTATCACACATGAACATGAAATGATTATCCTAAATGTTTATTCAGATTGTGTAAAGCAGACCTCACCAAGGTATGTTAATTCCTTTAACTTGAAAATCCTGGCAGTAGACTGAGAAAAGGAGCACTGTGAACTGACAAAATACTTCTCTTATTTTCATTAAATTTTTGAGGATTTGACATCCCTTTTGAACACAGTAGAGTATCCAGAACACATTAGGTTACGTATTTTTGTGTCTGCATATCTGGACATGAACTGATATATACATATATATACATATACATATATATACACATACACATATACGTATACATANGCAGCTGCCTTTAAATTTCAGTATTTACATTTATATTTATATTTATATTTATATTTATATTTATATTTATATTTATATTTATATTTATATTTACATTTACATTTATATTTATACATATCAAGTGTGTATGATGGATGTTTACAGCCATGTACAACCATACTGTGGCAATTATATGAGAAATAATTTCCTGGAAACTGAGCCATCTGTTGACCTCCTTATACTTGCATACAAGTCTTCTAGTTTACAGCAGATTATTTTTTAGAGACACAAAACAAACACTGGTTAACAAAAATAACATCAGGGATATCCAAGCCAGTACATGACAAACATATGTGATGGCCCTGGATTTTTTTTTTTTTTTTTTTTTTT
>VZSE01013631.1:2779818-2829347 GCA_013398275.1 Promerops cafer
AAATGCAAGTAAAGCCTGTGAATTCATTTCTTCTGCTTGTTTGTTTTGGTAAGTATAGTGACCTAACACTTAACAGAGTTAGGATTTGTAGTTGTTATAGGCTGTTCTGGATTAGTAACAGACCTGGGAAGTTTCCTACTCAAAATGTGAATGTGACAAATCTGACTCCGTGTCCTTTTGCTGTTAGAGCTTCATCTCCCACATTTGGAGAGTGATGTCAAAGACTCTCCTGTCCTATGTCCCTGTGTACCTGGTTTGTAGAATCACAGCTGAGCTACTGCTGGGCATGTGCATGAGCAAACAGGCTCAAGGTTTCTCTTGAAAGAGCTCAATTTTTATCTTTAGCCTCATGTGCCAGTCCCTCCCACCATGGGCTAAGGTGGTTCCTTCCATTGTGGTCCAGCAATACTGTCCACCACATAGTCCCAAGCAGAGCCATCTTATGTTTTGGGAAAATAGCCCAAAGCTGTGTGCTTTGATATGAAAAAGATTATCCCAAAATATGGGCCTTATGCCAGTGAACTTCAATAGGAAGGCAGCATACTCCAAAATACAAGTTGGATTTCCCTGACTTCTGGAATCCCTTTTCAGATTCTTGAACTTCAACCCCTGAAGTTTATGAGAAATATTTAATTGTGAAAGGATAAATTCATGGCTGTATAAATGCTGATCACCAGCCATTGAAAATATTTTTTCTCCACTATAGGAAACAAAAGAATCTTAGCCAAATTCTATTCTTTATGTAGTTGTACTGTGGCTACTAAACTCTCCTCAGTGTGTTACCTGCCTCTGCACCTATTACAGATGAACAGGGAACACACTGTTTTAAGAGGAGGGAGTCCACATAAGAGCTGGTCATTGTTGGCTCCCTTTGTAGTCAGTGGGCAGAAACATGTACCTGCACAGAGGGATTCATTTGACTTATTGCAGAAACCCTCCAAGTTAAAAAAATTAAAATGTCCCACCAGAAATGCTTACCTGGTGCTATAAAGGATCCCTTTATATAAATGCCTACCCCAAATGCATGTGCCCAGATGACGCCCACGGGTGCTGTGTCTCTGTCCTGCTCTGCCTCAGCTGTTGCCCTCTCTCATGGATGCAGGCTGTGGCTCTTTGGAGCATGAACTCTCCAGAAGCCATGGAGCTGCACAGCGTGAGCTGTGTGGAGCCCCTCTACTCCCACTTTTGAATCACTGCATCTGACAATGAATCATTGTTCTTCTGACACCTCTTGCAGCTTGTATAGACAAGGTCAGAGCCTTTTAACTCTACTTCTGTCCCAGAGTATGGAAACTAATTAGAACCCTGTGTGGGTTTGGTGTTCCTGTCCCAGGACACCAGAGTGATCCATTAGATTTTAGGCAGCCATTCCCCTTTACTCTGTATCTTTTAACTTTTCCCTCCAGTTTTTCAACTTCACTCCTTCCTTGGATGCTGTCCTTACTTTTCCTTCTCTTCTTCAGAGTGTCTGTAATTTTTCCCATTGCCATTTTCCCTTGTTGTCTCTCTTTTCTTCCCTTCAGCCAGCTCAGTCTCTCAGTAAATGGGACAAGTCTTCTAACAGCTTTTCATCCAGGACTGTGAGAGAAAAGTTTTGATTCTGAAGTCTTCCAATTATTTCCTCCAAAAGATAAAACTAGAAGTGTTGATAGAGTCTTCTCCAAATTTTTCACATTGCCCAGGTGCAGGGCTAGGAAAAAAAACCCCAAAACACAAAAACAAAAACAAACCAACAAGACCCCCAAACAGATGAGGAGAGTGCTCATTATGTGCCCCTGTCACATAAAAAGAAGCAGTAGGTTAAGCTGACCAGAAAGAACAGGCTGGGGAAAAAGGAATGTGGCAATCAGGAAAGAGGAGGAGATAAATTCAGAAATTTCAGTAGATGTCAGGAGACTAATTGTTTTCAGTGGTGAATAAATATTTCGATCCAATCTTCAGCACCAACTGAAAAAGCTCAGCAATTGCACAAATAGTCCATTTTTCTCAAGAGAGTCTAACCAAACTTCCACTTGTTCTCTTTTGACAGATGAGATGTTCTACACCAAAAAAAAAAAAAAAAAAGACTGAATTGTGCCTCCCATGATTTTCCATCTCACTTGTCCTATGGACACTCTGTCTTTTATTTCATCAAATCCCTTCCAGCAGTAAAATCAACCTCACATCAGGGAAACTCCTTCTCCCTTCAGAAGGGAGGGTTTTTCTATCACTGGTGGTCTCAAAACTACATCTTCCTTTTTGGAGCTGAGGCAGAGAAGGCAGGCTCCTGCTTCTGTGTTGCTGCACGCATCAGCAAGGCTTCTCTGCTTCTTCATAGAGCAATATGATTTAGATCAGTGGTAAAAATCTCCCTTTGAAGGAAGGAGACCTTCAGAGGGAATTACTGTAGTGGTTGCATGTGGTAGGCAAAAAGAGCACGAGAGTACGTGTGTGTTGTGCCTGTCTATTCAGAACCTGTCTGTAGCTGAGACGCTCCTTTGAGACATGTGTTTGCAATCTAAGTTAGATGCCAAAAATGCTTTGCAGACATGACAAAAAATCCCGTGTAAAACCTGCCCAGAAGCAAGCTGAACACCCAGTGAAGGGTGCTACTACAGAGGTAAAATCATGACAAGTGTTTTCCACTCTCTGAAAACCAAAGAAATAACAATGATGCGAGTAAAACCTTTAAAAATAATTATACAAACCACAAACACACACACAAAATGCAAGACCGAGCCTGAAAATCACCATTGTGGCCTCCGTGAAGCCTACCAGCATGCAGAATTTGCTTCAGCTGTTTGTTAGCTCAGGTTATTTGTCAGGGATCAAAACAACACTGTAATGTTCTTCTGAGATCAGCTCATTCTGCAGACCCCTGGTCACTCCAGCGTGAATCGTCACATGTCCCAGCTTGTCACAGCTTGAAAACTCTGTTTGAGGGTTAAAGAACACTTTCTTGTATGTTTGGGTCATATTTCACCTGGTTATATGGGCTTGTTAAACCCAGGCAATGTGGCAAAGCAGTACAAGTCCAGCATTCCTTGTACATGTCCCTTTGGTGGCCCCTTCAGTTATGCTTGGAAGTGAGAAACGGGGGGAGTCATCTCTGCTGCAGCTCCCATGAGATGGGGGGAAGGCAGCCAAGATGTGGAAGTGCACAAGGGGAAGAGCTTTAATGCCTCCAGTTCTAACAAATATTATTTTTACTGTTTAAAATTTTATTGTGAACATGAGGGAATAATCAAGAATTAAATAATAATATTTAAAATGTTATGATAAAAATGAAGGAATAATCAAGAGAAATTTTCACTTAGTTGTGGAAAAATGTCTCCAGCAGAGTCTCACAGAATAGCTCAGTAGAGAGAGGCACATATTTAATTAGAGTTAAAAACTAACAAAGGACAACAACCAAAAAAACCAGCCCATTCATTTAACAACTTTTTTAAATGGCAAATTTAGAAAACGTTGCCATTTATGATGCATATGCCATTTGCTTTTTATTTCTTGGATCAACATATCATACCTGCTCTGTCACTGTTCCCCTCTGTTGTTTCACATCCTGTCCTGGGCAGCTGGGCATGGTGGATGGCTCCTGACATTTAGCCACCTCTCAGCATCCTAACAAGACCAGTGCTGAGAGACTGTGGGCCCCTACGAGTGAAAAACTACTACATCTATGCTTCCTCACCTCAAATTAAACTTTATTTCTTAAGTGTTATCACATCTTCAGGGTCCTGGTCAGATGTGTTTTGAAGTCAGTGGAAGAACTGCCATTGCTTGCAATGGCTTTTGAATACCTATCACTTTGCAATACTTTCCAGGGGTCTGTTGTTGTCCCCTCTTCTGGGAACTTGTTTTGTGCTGCTCTTCACACCAGCTGGGCAAAAACTGATCTTCCGTCCACTTCATGGTGTACCTTCACAAAGCTCTATTTCCCATTCTGACACCAGGGAGCACAGTCCAGCCACCCCCTTCACATCCCAGGAGTGCCAACAGCAGCTGCAGAAGTTGCTGAGCTGTGCTCAAGCTTTAGGGAGCCTTCAAGAATAGATACATCCTGCGTGATTAAATCCAAGGCAGGAGCTAATGTCAGGCAATTCATCTTGCTTGTTCCTGTGTTTATATTAGTGTTCTTATAGGGAGTAATATTTTGATTACCTTGAAACAACGTCCTGGCCATGTCCTCATATCATACTCAGGATTGTATGAGTCACTCATCCATGGGGACAAGCACATTCTCTCCATAGCCACGCCTTCCAAATTCACCATGCTGAGCCCATGACTTTGTTTCTAGATTACTGAGCGGATGGAAAGCTGAGCTGCAATGGAAAAACAATACATCTAAAACCTAAATACTGTTTATTCTATTCTATTGTTTGTCTGTGTTTTGACCACTTTGCTGAAAAGATAACAAGGATCTGGGCCTCTAAACCCATCTCTCTCTGCTAGGACACCACTGACAGCCGTGAATGTGACTTGCACAATGCTCATATCAGTCCTGGAACAGAGGAAGCCACAATCAATGTATGGCCTGTCCCCATCTACCTGCACAGCTGTGTTTATCTCCTGGAAAGTCGCTTTTATGAAGATTCACATCCAAAAAAAGAGTGTAAAGCAGAGTACATGCAGCTCATGGCTACATGCTTTGGCTTCTCCGGGAGGACAATTGCCCTGCACAATGCAGCATTTCTGCCAGCACAGGAGGCTAAGTCCTGAAGAGAGAATAATAAGATGCCTGAGTCACATTTTGTTAACTCCTCATGCGTTAGAGACCTGTGTACCCAGAAGTAGGAAAGCACTAAAGAACAAGGGTGTTAGAGCCCAGAAACCACCACAGTCTCATTTTCACCTTATGCGGTACAATATACCCACCTCACTACTCAGACTTGATGAAAACAATGGTATTTTTAACCTTTGGTAGCACTAGGAGTAGGACGAGGCTCTGAATTTACAGGTTTTACATTGGCTGATATTTTACAGGCTTTTTTATTAGTATCATTAGAATAAAATAAACTTGTGAGAGATAAGGACATAAGTGCAATGCAAATAATTGATGTAATTAATAAAAGGATAATTGTCTTTCTATGGCAGAAGATGAAAAACAGACACAAACATATTCTTGAACTTCTTTTCTGCATATGTCTCAAAGGTCCCTTTGTCCACTTTCTAGATTGCTTATAGAAATGCCTTTCTCAAGCAGTGATTATTCATGGTTTCACAATGGACATGGAGGTCACTATTGGAATCAAAAAATTAAAACCTCCAAATTTTTCTTTTGCCATTAACTTCTAATATGGAACAAAAAAAGTCTTTATTTCCTTCAATAATAGATAAGGGTCAAAGGCTACACATTAAAATCCCCTCCATTAGGCACAGTCAATTGAATTTTGAAGTTGGGTTTTTTATTCTGGAGTCTTGGTTGGGAACTAAATATAAGAAGAAGTCACATTTCCTGGAAAAAAAAAAAAAGCTCGAGGACAAAGGGACCTGCTGATGAGTGTTCACACGACTCCAGGCTATGGCAGCACTGCAGACCAGGTTCTGACTCTCAGCTCTGAGGAGGCAGTGATGGATGACGGCCCAGTGTGAAGGCTGAGCAGTGATAAATGAGGCAGCCACGCTGAGCACACTCAGGGTAGCATGGTAGTTTTGCAGCACACCATAAAACAACACTGGCTGCTGCTTTGATGGACAAAACTCATGGAGACTGGAGAGGAAATATCAGCTGTCTGTGACAAGCTGGGAAGGTCTGGATGGCAACTGAATGCAAACAAGAGCACCTTTGCTGGTGCTTCTGCTGGGACAGCAAGAACAGCCATTCTGTAGGAAAAGACAGTTCACAGTTCCTTTTCTCTGTGGATTGCCATCTATAGAGGGGCTGTAGGTCAGGATTGCTGAGCAACACAGGAGACAAAACCTCTGAGGTGTTTTGAGCCTTGGTCTCAGACACATAGGTATGGTGGGACATCTGGGACCTTGCTCCTGGATTTTGGAAAGACACAGATGCCAAAACTTGGTGGTAAAATTTCAAAGGGGTTTACTGAGTGAGTTCATGATTTCATCAGTCCTTTGAGTCCACTTTGAGTGGACTTTCCTGACTGGAGATAGATGCCCTCAGTCCTGGGAGAGAAGAGAATGGCCAGCTGATACATCTACAGTCTTAGGGGACCTGTCTCTGTGACCTGCAGCTCTGCAAGAGCTCCAGCCAACCTCATTTCCCTAGGACCCCATCCCAAAACTCAGCCACCTGTCAGAGTCACACTCTGCCCCTGAGCAGTGGCTGTTACCACACTGCAGCTGGAGAATGGACTGGGCAGACAGGCCAGTGATGATGTTTCTGTCACAGGCAGGAGGGGATGGCTGGGAGGAGTGCACCGAGCCAGCAGTGTTGCCTAGGCAGGACTGGACATGTGGTGGAGATGTGAGGACTGCGGCCTGGCGCAGGAGATAGTGTGTGCACCCCAAGAGTCTGGATCAGAGAGTGGGACTGTGAAGAAGCCTGTGACAGAAACATCATCATTGGCCTGTGAGAATGGCTGATAAGAGCCATGAAAAGAGAAAAAAATGGGAGGGAAATGGCTGAAATAGGAATTGTGCTGAGGAGTTAATGAGATAAGGATGGTCAGGAGGAGTCAGATGGGGGCAGAAGACTATTAACATCATACCACAGAATGGCATTTCTGCTCGTTCATTGTGCCTAGGAACATATAGATGGGTAGAGATGCCACAAGCTTTGTGCTTGGCTTGATACCCTGGGGTCTCATGCACATCTCGCAGAGCATACTCTGTGCAAAGCAAGGGAGAAAGAAGCACTTCAGACCCATGAACTGCTGAATGCAGAGGAATAAGAAACTTGGATTCAGTCCCAGGCAGGGCATGTTTGGTTTGATGCAAACAAACATGTTTGTATTGATGCGGACCTCAAAACACAGCAGGAAACAAAACCAGTCCGCAAGCACGAGGATGTTGGCCCACATGATTCAGACCAAGATGTAAGAAATGTCAATGGGGCATTTACTGTGGCAGCTTTGCAAGGCAATGGGACCTCAGAGCTACAGCTGCTGCCCATTGCCTGCACCCTGCTCTGCACCCATCCTGCTGCAGGCCTCTTGACCTGCTCCTCTGTTTAACTCTGCAGTGCCCCACATCAAGCTGGACATCTTTCCCCAGAATCCTCAAAGATTGTAGGCTTTGAGGTTTTCCTTTCTTTTTAACTTGTATTCGGAGAGGTCATATTATGGTCTTCTGTTGTATGATGCCTTTTGATCTGTGCCACAGAGATGAAGCCTGTACCTGCGAACTCCTTTCTTTGCGTTCTGGGGAGTTAGTTCAGTTTTCCTAACAAGACAGTGTCTTTGCAGGTTCAGGGTCCTGTTCAGGTTCAGAATAAGGATAGACATCACTTCTGCATCTCATCTCAAAGATAAGCAATATAGACAGCTCCATATCTCAGAGAATAATGTGATTGTAATAACAAATCTCAACTTGTCTTCTTTGTTTCTGGTGTTTTCTACCCAATAGCAGCCACCTTTTCAAACTCTCCTCTGCAAGTTGGACAACATGCAATATGGTGTTATGGCTGTTTCTTAGCCCAAGCTGAAAACTTCATATAACTCAGAACTGTACAACCAGGACAGAGAAAAGTTAGAAATCAAGCGATATTCACTGTGTCTGCCAAACATGGTGAATTATAAAGCTCACTGGTTTTTTGCTGCTGTCCCTTCACTGTGCTGATCTGGCAAAAAGTAACCCAGGTGAGGACTTTCTGTCGCACTGCAGACTTCCTACGCAGGACTATTTTCCTGACTCTGTGTCCCCAGGTCTTTTCCCTGCCTGCTCCTTTTCATGTGGTCCCTCCTTTCTGTTACCTTGGACACAAGGTTTGTGTTTGTAGCTACTCTGTTTTTCAGCTGCAGGAAAGTCTAATCTCCAACTATAGTTCAGCTTCTGAATTAAGCTTATTTTTTTCTCCACTTCTCTGTCTTTACTCTTTACTCTTTACTCTTTACTCTTTACTTTCTCTTCTCTGCTGTGGTCTAAAAAAAAAAAAAAGTTATATTTGGCTTTTGTTGCATAAAAAAATAAATTATACATAAAAGAAAAAAGCACTTTCACCACTTTCACCTTCTCAAGTGAAGCAATCCCCAACTCCTATATTCTATGAATGGTAATTGAATCTGGATGGAAACTCCTATAGACAATTTTCTGTCATATAGACATCTTTGTCAAAACCAAAATGTGTCCAAGAAAGAAAACAAGCAAGAAAAATTTTCATTTAGAACTTGCGGTGTTTTATCCTGTTTTTATTATTCCTTGGTATGGAATAATGGATATTGTAAAATATTCCATTTTGATAAGGTCAAAACATAATGGTTTGGCATTTTTATTCATTATGATGCTACTGTAGCACATACATTTTATCATTACCTAACATTTTATTACAATGCTTTCTCTTTATTAAAGTTAAACGAATTGTTAAATGAAAAGGTACTGAATTACCGAACCAAAATCCTTTTGATGAAACTTTCCTAATAAAACATCAAAATGTTTGAATTCACCTACTTTCTCTAAGGCCATGTGCACTGATGACACGCTCACTACAGCTTAAGGTTTTGGTTTCAATTTAATGATATTAATTCCTCATTAAATTTTGTTGAAATGGGATGTGCATTTATAGCAAACAAGGGTGTTCATGAGGCCTTTTCACTGGTTTAACTAAATCTGTTTAAACTCCTGGTTTCAGGCAAGCCTTAGCTGTCACTGATGAGGCTGAACTGACATGTAGAAAGGAGATGTTTCCAGGATCTTGGAAAGCTGGAACATGAGTGGCTGAAACATGTCATTCTCCCACTGCTCTGCCACATGTTCCTCTTCTTGGCTTTCAAGTAGAAGCCTGTGCAGTAAAATCTTTGTTTACGTGCCCCTAAGCAAAGAGCCTGCTTGTACAGCACATCTGAGTGAGAGCACATCTGAGTGTTTTCCATCTACCCTGCAAACATTTACCTGGACCGACAGCAAAGCCAGGCACTGAGGTGTTTGTTCAGTTGGTGTCTACCACCTCACATGGAGTGGTGGAAGGGTGGCAACAATTAACTAAGGCAGACTATCAAAGAATAGAATCAAAACTCCATGGAAAATAATAGAACATTTCTCACTGCAGTAGAATTGGGAGAAAAGATCCAAAATGTTATTTTGATGTTCGTAACAGTTTGCGGCTCAGTGGGAAGACATCAATATACTCTGAACTTTAAAAATTCATTTTCCTGCCCAAGCATTGTGTATTACTTCTCAGATCAAGACAACATTTGTACAAATCAGACTGTATAAAGCAAAGTGAACCCATTAGCTGATGAGATGGAAAGTCCAGGGAGGAGCCATAGGTAAATTACTGTTGAATTTCTTCTTCATGGAATAGTCAAACAGAGATGACCTTTCAATATTCTCTGCTCCATGTGGCTTTTGAATGGAGTAGAGATGATGTAAGACTTTTCCTTTTTTTTCTCACAGCCTGTGATGCCATTCTGCCTTATTCACTAACTTCACTTTTTAGCCCTGCACAGGTATAAATCACTTGATGTGACACTCACAAATCTGTAACCTCTTCTTCTGACTTCATCCAGAGTGTTGATCTCTGACTGACTCTCCTACATTTGCTCACCTGTATCTGCCTCAGCACAGAGGAAGATGAAAGAGCTGGCTATCATAAAAAAAAACCCCATATCCTCTCCTTTCCACAGCAATCATAAAATATCTCATAAGAGACTTGGCAGTTTTCTAGTGCAAATTCCACTGTTCACTTTTTCCAGTTCAGCTACCACAAGCAGAAATGATTAAAACTGAGACTTTCACTCTAGAGGTGCATTGGGTGTCAGGACAGGAACTGCCCCGACTCCTGTTCATTCTCTGGAAGTCCTGTAAGAGAGCTTTTAGTCTTTACTGTGCACTCCTGTAGACTCAAATTGTAGGGAAAGCATGAACATTTGACTATTCCTTTCCAAAAACCTGTAGTAGCTTCTATTCCTTTCCATGCCTCTCAGAAATAGTCCATCTACCTTAGTTACAACCTGGCCCTCAAACTTTACAGCAGAAAAGATGCACTGCTGACCAGAGCTGTCCACCCTGGAGCTTTAGCAGCAGTGCCTGGGCTCTGTGACTGCTGTCCCTCAGCAGGGATGCTAGTTACTAAGGCACTAAAGGGAAAGGTGAAAGGATCATAGTCATCTCTAAGCTCATTTCCACCACACTTCGGCTCCACTTCCTTTAGTGCAGGGTTGTGACAAGACATGAAACACTGGGCAGATGGAAGGTGTATTTCTCTCCGTTGTCCAGCTGTGACTCTCAGAGCACTATAAATTGCTGAAGATGTTGCCTTCATGAGTCTTACATTCTTCTCCTTGCTGATGGATGTGAGGATATGTATAATACCCCATTGTCTGCCATCCTACATGATACAGGCACTTGCTTTCTACTGTACTTTGGCTGGTTTGTCTCCCCATGTATGAGTGTATTATATACACTGCCACCACCAGAATGAGACTTGTCTATACTGTCTACATTTTTAACTAATTATTAAAATGTTTAGGGCTCATTTTTGGGTTTTTTTTGACTGGAACTTAAACTTGTGAATCTAGCATTTTTGGAGAAAGCTCAGATTGTTAAGGAATCAGCAGGACACATCACCAAGCTACAATAGGTTCACTTTCATGTGGATGCTGTAGCAGGCAAGCCTTCATGGAAAAACTCTGAATGTGAATTTAGCTAGTTTTGGATAAAGACGCCTTTCAGCGTCAATAAACACCATGAATGCAGCCACGGTAGAGTTACAACTTAATGAGATGAGGGGAAGTGCACAGGGTCAGGCCTCATCTCCCGGCCTCTGTCATGCTAATCAGCTGGGCAGCCTGCAGCTGAAAAACTGCTGGAATTTTTATTTGCATTTCATTTAGTTGGAAGGAAATTGACCCAGATGGTCCACAAAGGCAATAGAAGGCTGGCAAGCAGTCTAGTGCTGCACACTTTTCCGAGGGGCTGCACTTGTCCGCCCGTCCCTCTTGGAGTCCAAAACATAAAAGATTAAAACAGCGTAAGGGAATTGATTTCATGATTTTTAGATAATTTCCCTAAGATTTCAGAAAAGACCTAAAAACCCTAATTTAATCAGCCAGGAGCTCAATAGTAATTAAAGGGAAGAAAAGCTGAGATAATGAAAGAGGTGGTGGGGATTTTTGCTGTTGCTGGTGGGAACCTTTCTTAATTAGAAAAAGTCTAAAATCTAAATGATGTTAATGTCGACAAGCATGAACATTTATTTCAAAGATGCTGTATTCTTGGTCAGTTTAGATGATTGATTGCCAAATCTAATAAATTTCGTTAGAAAAAGCTAAAATAATTTGCTACGCATTTGTCCAAGCTGAGTATTTCCATGTGTTTGCTCCAATGAAGCATACTGGTGCCACTGCTATACCTTTGGCCAAAGCTTAGATACTTCCACAAGTGTTGTTTGATTCTACACCATCTGCTCATGGTTTCACCTATTTTGCCTTGAAAGTTTAGTTAAAGCTCTGACAAAAATAAGGACACTTCAGATTCCACCTAGTTTTTCACTGAATTTTTAGAAATCACAACATTTCAGAGCAAGTGCAGCAACCTCATGGACCTGATGGCACATCCACCTAATTGGAAGATATAAAGCATAACTGTAATCATACTATGTAAAGCATTTCTTAAGGGCAAACCTTCAGAGAGAAATTGTAATGACACCCCAGGAGTGCATGAAGCTGGAAGAAATGGCTGGGGATCCTTTATCTTCTAGTGAAGATACCATTGTACCAGTGAAGGTTCTGCCCTTCACCTCCACCTGGAGGGAGGTTCCCTGGAAGGGGGAACTGACTGCTCTTCTATTTCTACCAGCATTACTCCAGTCCAGGTGAAGCTTTGCCTTTGTAGAAAGTTAGGTTGGCCTCAGCCTGCAGCGTGTTAACCCCTCTTGTCTGGATAGTTACTGAATAGAGTCATCAAGTCTCCCCAGGGCAAGTCCTGGGGTACACCTCCAAGGTGACCCAAACATACCACCTGGTTCCTGCTACAATCCAGACAGAGACCTGGTCTTTGTCTTCCAAGGAATTAGTGACTCAGCCATGAGTTGTCTCGAGGATTGTTCCTTCCCATCGTTAAGACAGTCACACTTCACCTTGGATTTTATAAAGCTTACACAAAGAACTTGTCCTCAGTCCTCTATGCAAAGCAGATTGGGGTAATTTCCATTTCCAGCACAATTAGCAGTCCCAAACTGCTCCTAATGTCCCTGTTAACATTTCAGTAGCTAAGAAACAATGGCAGAATGATAGGAGGTCATTAGCTCCTTTTCTTGATCTAGTAGTGGTCTCTCTAGTAACCTAGGGCAATTTATAGCACAAATATTTATAAGGGAGACAAGATTTATGTGCTTCTGAAGACCAAATAACCAAGATGGAACACCTTGAAATCACACCTAAGAACCATAAGGCAGCATGCACAGCCACTGTCCACACTGAAGGTGGCTGAAAGAGCTTTGGGCATTGCAAGTCCTTAAATTATCTCTGAAGAGATCAGTACTTTCCATGTGGCTTCCAACACCCCAGCTTGCCCTTCATTGTAGAAGGGAAGGATGCTGACTTTGGGGAATGTCTTGGGGACTGACCACACTGCATTGGAGTGGTGTTGACTTGCTTGGAAGAACAAGCTGGTTAACACTTTTATTTGCACACATCCTCCTATCCACTTAGGAGCTGGGAGGTTATAGGACTTGACAGAATATGTGAAGGCCTGAAGTATTCAGATGATGCACACTAAACCTTGAAACACATGAGAAGCTTCTTAAAAATGCTTAAAACAGTTCTTCCCTGAGGAAGAGGGTAGCAGTGGCTGCACCACAGGATGCTCCCCTGGAAGTAGCAGTGGGCTCAGCAATGTCACAAAGTGAGACTTAGGAAGATGAGGTCAGACATTCAACATCACTTGGACAAACTTAGTCTCAGATATTGTTGCTTCTGTCTCCTTGGGAGCCTTCTCAGTGCAGATACAACCCAACCTTGCAAATGAATAGGGAGTCAGTGCTAGAGCTGAACGGGGCAGTCCCTGGTGCACAAGCTACATTTTGACTGGTGCCTGAAATCCACATGTAAAACCAAAATTGCCTTCTCTTCATACGGGCAAGGCAGCAGAAAAGAAGTCTGAGGTAAAGGCAGAGCTTTTAAATTGTAACTGCACCAGTGCTGACCCAGAGCTGCCTCACGTGCAGTGCGTGTGACATGCTCACCAGCAAGCTGCCCGTTTCACGTTTCAGCGAAACCAGCACTCGCTGTCCGGGGTAGCTGTGGTGTGCACATGGACTGAATTCCCTGCACCACACACCAGGGCAGCGGCGGCAGGCTGGGCCTCAGGAGCCACACTCATGAGCCCTGAAGGATGCCTACAGGGCAGATCATTGACTGAGCTTGTTCTCTGCCCCATCTTGCTCATGAAGCTCATGCTGAAGGAGTTTGGATGAGCACGGTAGAAATGGAAGATAAAATATGAAAAATGAAAAAAAAAAAAACCAAACCAAATACTATCTGTGAAAAACAGCAAGTTCCTTAGAAATCATTCATTGTGGTTAAAGAGCTATCACCTTGCTACCACCTTGGCACATGTTTCAGCAGCTATCGCTAAAAAGGGTTACCAGAACGGAAGCCATAGCTGCTGGAGAAAATGGAAATATTCATTTCAATTAAGCTAAAATAAAACTAAAAGCTATCAGATAAACTAAACACAGTTCTGGGATTGATGAGTCCAGTTGTCTCTCACTGCAAGACTCTGAACCCTGCTGGTTTCTAAGTATGTTTCAAGGCATTTCAGTATCCTTACCACAATTTCCTTAAAGACTGCAAAAGCAAATTTGTTGTTTATGCTGGAATCCTGAGAAGGTCTCTGGCAAAACAGGGAATATTTACTCAAATATCTAGCAAGAAGATCTACAGACTGAGCTGGACTCCAACTAACTCTCCCTCGCTGCTCAGCAGTGATCCATGCTGCACCAGGGCCCAGCCTGGGGCCTGCACACCTGTGAAGGTGCAGGCAAAACAGAGAGCCCAGTGAGGACAATAATAATGTCAGTAAGTTCAGAAAGGTGATAGACAGTGAAAGAACTGGAGTTGCCCTAGTGTATGTCCGGGATTTTCTGACAATATTTTTCAAGGATATCAAGACCTGCAGCAAAGGAACAGAAGGCTCTTGCTGCCCATATAGGACAAGAAATAACATGCTTAGGTGCAGTGCAGGGGTTCCCATAAGACACTCGGAGCACTTGCTAACAGCAGGAACAGGGAGGGACTGCAGCTGTGCTGGAGAGGTGTGTGCTGTCCAAACAGCTTGTGGAATACTCCATCTGACAGATAAGGGTGATCGTGTCTTATGGCAATGGTTTGTACTAGAAGACCCCTTGAAAACCCCTCCAGCCTTATTTTTGTAACCTTTCAGAGTGAATCTACTTTGATGACTTCAGCTCTCTGGATATCTTTGGTTTTATTCTGTAGAGTCACCTTACACCCTATGTAAGGGTGTCTGCAAGGATTCATCCCTCTAAAAATGAAATAGTGTCAAGTATAGGTCTCTAGTATATGGGTACAACTCAGCTAAAGGCATTAGGTTTGCAAATTCTTGTCCCAAGTCTGAATTTGATTTTTGTAAACCCAATAGGAAAGGTATTATAGAATTGATAAGGGAAATAATTTCAAAAAAGCTAAATGATTTTAACAGAAGAAAAATCACACTAAACAGCTCTGCAGTTTAACTTAAAATTCAACAGAAAGTTAATTCATTAGTAAAGTCACTCAAGCTTGACTAATAACAGTCCAAGCCGGGAAATCTAGTGATTTAAAGTAAACCCTTAGCTGCATGCATAACTTGATGCATATGATGCCAGCTGCAGAAACTGCCATTTCAAACCTTGCTCTGGGCTGGCATAATGGGAACAAATAACTCTCAGCTGCAGGTGAAGCCTACCAGACCTTTCTCCTCAATCTTTGTATGGTGTCAGCTCTTCTTAAAAAACAGCCATTAAATTATCGCCATTGTCTTGGGGGAATGGTGATGGATGCCTCTTCTTTTATGCTAACTCAGCTTGTCTCTCTGCTCTAAATGGCCTTGTCTTCGGGGTGGATGTTGGTAGCACATCGTTAGGTTTTGGTATGCTCTCACAGCTCGGCAAATGAGGCCGTGCAGCGGATTAACACAACTCTCCACAACACTTCAGTGCAGAAAGCCACGGGCTCCCACCTGTTGGGGCTCAGGCAGGGAGGGCATTTTGCATGGAGTGCCCTTCCCTCCGTGAATGTTTCGGTGACAAGGTAAAATACCAGGGCTTCGTGCTCCTGTTGGATCGATTGGGTGTCATCCCAGCTGCTACAGGCCGCCTGGGAGGAGGCACACGGGAGAGTGGGAGCTGCAGGAACTCCCGTGATGGCAGCAGAGACAAACCCAACCATTTCAGGTGTTTATGTTGGCATTCAGTGCTGTAGCTTTGTAGTTGTGCTGAAAACGTGAGCTCCTCCTGCATGTGCTGGTCCACCGCAGAGGATGGCCTGTGCCTGTACACAGCTGATGGCTACTTGTGAAAGTGCAGCCGTATACCTTCAGAGAAGGACTGGAAAGACAAGTGAGAACAAGGAGGAAGAGAAAGCTCTAAAGGTCTGTAACGACAAAAAGCCTGGTCTGCAAACACCGGTGCAAGCCCCCAGCAAACCCCACCAGAGATCCTGGTGGCTATCCCTGTGACACTGGGTGCTTTGTGCCGTGCTGGATTCCCTGGGAAGCAAGGAGTGGTTCCAGAGGTGACCCTGACATTCCTGCAGGCAGAGCAGAGGGTCGGCTGCCACGGTCAAGAGCAAGCTCCCTGCTGCACCACTGTGCTGGCCTGTGCTGGGACTGGGACTGAGCTGGGAGTCAGACCTGACAGCACTGCACTTCTGGATGAAGAGAGTTTTCAGTCTGAGCTATGATTTCAGCTCAAGTAAGTTGTTTCACTGTGTCTTCCTACAAAGCAAGAGTAACTGTGGTGTACTCACCAGGTGACTTCTGAGAGCAAACTTCTGTGGAGCTGCTGGATGTCTTGACAAGGAGATTAGGGGGGCAGGGAGGACAAAGGTAGGAGTGTTTGAAGATACTTTTACTGTGTGAAAAACCTTTCTTCTAAGACTATAAATCTTGCAATAAAAGAGCCAGACTTTACATCTCTCTGGTCCCACGTGTAGCATCACCCTTCACCTCAGTGGTCCTGTTCTCCCTTTTCATGCCTTAACCATTTTGATTGCAAGTTCTTAGAGCAGGGAAAGTTTCTTGCAACATGTCTGAATCAGCATAACATGCCTCTAGTGCTGACTGCAGTTTATCAGAATAAAATGAGCCTTAAATGCTTTATTTTTTCCTTTCTGCTTCTCAAACAGCCGTAGTTTGAATTAGCTGTAATCTTCACAGTTCGTAGGCTTCAAACTTCCAAGTAAAGACAGCAAGTATTAAAATAAGTAGGACACATCAAAATTGTTACTTAAATGGATAAAAAACTCCATAGCCTATCAGCTACACATCCTACCTGGGGAGTGTGTGAGGCTTACCCCGTTTCTGTTCTTCAGAGGTGTGGGGCCTGAGCTCAGGGGTTGTTACCCAGGCTCATACCTTTAAGCAGCCTGACTCAGGAGGCAGCCTACGTGTGCTGCAGCCACCAGAGCATCCAGTAGATGTCACATGGACAAAATCTGTCCCACTGTGAACCTTGTTCGAGCAAAAGCTAGCCACAGGACTAGTGAGACTAGGACTACTACTAGGGAGATTATTATGGTGTTCAGGATAAAAAACAACCTTCTATATAGTGCATAATGTAGATTCCATTTATCTCATTTTGTATTCTTTTTCCTTTTTTTTTTAGGAAGAAGAGAGATTGAAAACCTTATTTCTCTCATGCATTGACTATTGGGTGCAGCTCAGGTCTCTGCCTCACAAGAAGGATGTAGTAAAGTCAGAAGACAGAAAAAGGCAATGAAAATGACTCTGGGGTGAAGCAGCCAATTTATGAGGAGAACTAAAGAGGCTCCTTAGTTTAGAGGTGAGGGGGCTGAAGGGTTATGTACAAAGTTCACCGAACCACAAACGTGATTGGTAAGGCAGACTTGGAACTGCTGTTCAGTAAATCCCTTAGTGCAAGTGCCAGAGAGTGCTCAGGGAAACTTGGGGAGATCAGTTTAAAACAGAGATCAGTGCATGGCTGGTAGCAAATATCTGGAAATCGCGTCCATGGGAGGCTGCAAAGCTGAACAGTATCAGCAGGTTCCCAACAGGATTAGACACATCTGCGAAGAGCAGGCTCTTTAGCTGGGATTCAGGGTCTGTGCAGGTACCTCCCACTAACATCCCATCACCTCTGGGGCTGCGGGCTTCCACAGCAAGTGATAAAAATCCTGTGCTCTCCCTCACAGCAGCTCCTACTGCCCACAACAAAGGAAGAGTAGATGTGTAGAGGACCTCTGCCCTGACCCACCAGGGTGTGTCTCAAGTTCACCTTTTGCAGTTTTCTTCCCCAAAGGGTTCTTGCTCTCCCTAGAGCCTAAGGAAAGCTCTCACTGCAAAAGGGACCACCTTGGACTGGAAGGAAAGGGGAGCATGCCATGAACTAGAAGGTTCTCACATCTTTCAATGTGGTCCTGGAGCTACTTTTATTCTGCTCTGGTGGTCAGAAACTGCACTCCTTTAACAGAAGCATTGTTTTAGAGTGACCCTGTTTACAGCCAGCTCCAAACAGCTTTTTGCAAATGTTTTGCCAAATACAAAATAATCAGTCTTCTTTGGTGGCATTCAACTCCTTCTTCATCTCATTCCTTTCCAGAGATGTGAGGGCAATACGGTTTGTTAGGATATTCATGGACACAGAGTCTGGCAAACACGTTCCTCCATGAAGAGTCACAGTAGGAGGGATCATCTGGTACATCTTCAAAGCTCCAGAAATTGCCCAATTGGACATTAGAAAATAGTGTCTCTTACCAGTTATGACCCAGTCACAAAACATTTAAAAAAAAAAAAAATCTTGGAAATATGCAAAGCAATAGACAAGGAATCTGCAGACAATCCAGAGACTGCCCAGTGCTGAGCAGAACACTATGGGGGAATAATTAAGGCAAAAAAAATCCTTCTACAGATAATTTTGCAAACAAGAAAATGTCAAATAAACCAGCTCTGTTCAGGACTCCTGTTCTAGATTATGGAATCTTGATTTTGTACAAACTCAGAATAATAGAAAATAATGGCTCAAAGGGCTGTTTTAGATTTGGTTTGGTTGGTTTTTTCCTTAAGTTTGCAATTGCTTCTTTTGAATGAACACTATGCCCTTGGAAGATTTCTGGGAACTACAGAATTCAGTCAAAAGCTATAGAAACCTTCCTTCATAGCTCCTTTTTTCCTCCTCTCTGTAAGATGATGTCCTGTGATTAGTCAACGCAAAGACTTCCCATGTGTTGTTTCTGCTTCTTCTTTTCATCTTTGAGGTGATGAGATACATAAAATCATACCACTGTGAACCTAGAAAGAGAAGCAGAGCCTACACTTTTATAGACCTGCTGCTACATGAAGGGGATTTAACCTGCTCCTGGACTTTCTTCTGAACACCTGAACTCATCAGCGATCCCCATATGAGCTGCTGTGTTTACTGAGTTCATTCATTTTATGGCTTAGAGCACTGAGTTCGCCCTGGTTCTGCATCAGCTCAGAGCTGGAAGCATTCTGCTGGAAGCTCCTGAGAAAGCATTTTAACTTCATCAAAGCTCCTGAGAGCATTGCTACTCCAAGGGGACTATGAAGAGTTAGCTGTGTTCAGAGGGAAAGAGGAAAAAGGGTGGGTGTCGGGATGGCCAAACTTTGGCTGAGTAGGAATCCAAACACAGCACAGGCTAACATCTCTCTGCTCATTCCTTTTGCTGTCTTCCCCCTCTTCTCATACTCAGTCCTCCATCTCCATAGGCACCAACCCCCTCAGCCTTTAGAGGTGAGCAGGGACCCTCTTGGTTAGGAGCTGTTATCCCCACTCCATGGGCCTGGTGCCTGGTCTGTGAGAGCCCTGGAAAAGTCAGGTTTCTCCACCAGGTTATCTTGGTTTACTCCGATTGGGTTATGGGGACTCCTGCCCTGTCATCACTGTTCCTCTGTCCTGCTTTGTGTTCACAGGGATGAGCCTTCAGTCACATAACCTAATACCCCTCTAAGCAGCTGGATCTCCCTCCTAATGCCAGTCATGAAAACAATTTTTTTTCTGGAAGGTTGTGCTGCCAAATACTTGAATCTTGCATGATAACTTTTATTGACATTATAAAACTGCAGATCTTCTTAAGGCAAGTTGTTTTTGAAGATCTGTGTGGCCTGTCATTTGACTAAAGTTTACTCTCATGTTTGTAATTTACTTTTATTTCACTCCACTCTTCCCGTTGTAAATAAGCCATGAACCTTTGCCGGGCAAGCAAGGTGACCAGTCCAATCCAGACTCACACAATGGCATCCCAGGGGAAAGACAGGGACCTTGGCTTCTGCTCTTGACCCCATCCCCACGGGGCAGGACCTGCCTCTCTGGCCAACCTGGACTGCCCCTGCAGTTTAGTCAGTCTCCCCCTTCCCAAATCCACAGCACCAACTGGGTCAGCCACATGCAGAAACATCTCTGGGTCCTTACTATGTCTGAGTGAAACCTCAGGTTTCAAGCTGTTTGATGTCTGAGTCCATGTTGAAGCCTAAACTGAGACTCAAACCTATGTTTACTCTCTAAAAGCCTTAGATTTTATGCTGTGTTTCCAGGCAGACTAAACACTAGTTGTAAAATTTGATCTCCAGATGCAGAAGAAGGTTTATTTCCTGATACAGTAAAAGCTGATCACTTCTTTTTCCCCGATAGTGCAGTGGACTCTGAGCATGGAAGAGTCTAATGTAAAGCAACAAATCTCATCCCCGCCTGTCTGTGTGCTAAAGAGGTTTAAATATTATCTGTCCACCCCTGAACTTTGCTATGCCCTGTTGAACAGATGACTTGGGGTAAGAAAAAATGGCCACTGGGACTGTCTGCAAGCTTCAACTTTTTTTGTCCTCATTTAAGAGAGGGAAGGCTCTGATGAATTCCATCAAAGCTCTTGAAAAAACTGGACAAAACTGCCACTCCAGCCATAGCCCACACTTCAAATGGCCGTGAGATGGCCTTTTCTGTATGTTACATAGTTCAAGGAGGCAGCGAAGTGCTCAGTGGAAGATTTTGTATGGGAACTTTAACTTCCCATTCCATTTGACTTTTGGTCTTTAAAATACAGGTCAAATCAATGAATTTAATGAAGGCCGTGGAACACAAAGGCTTTGCCTTGCATTTTGACCTAGATAAAGGAGAGTCAGTCCAGGTCAAAAGGCTTTAGCAGCACTTTAAGTGGTTAGTACACAAATGTGACAGAGTGTTTAGACTCTGGGAGACTTGCAAGACCCAGTGACAAGCCGTTAAAAGTATTTGAAATAGCTGCTTGAATGAACTTTGATAAGGTACCGCTAATGTCTTCCATTGTCTCTTTCTTTTCATACCAAAACACACCCAAAAGAACAAGAGTCAATGAATGTATAATGCAGTCCCACTTTTACTGGATTTGGGGCTTCTTTTGGCCCTTTGGACTTTTTTTGTGAACGGTTTATGCCATTTTCATTCATTTCCTCACATTAAGCCTTTCTCAGAAGCCAGTGATTAATGTGACTTGTCAGTAAGAGCTTTTAAAGTGCAATGATACTTTCAGAAGCTATAACATGTCAATCGAATCTAAGATTAAGAACAAATTAAGAATAAATTTAGACTTAGTGAACCTTCTTGAGAGATGGAGCTACCCTATGTGAAGGTGGTGGTGGCACTTGCCAGCTCCTATCTCACAGATCCAGACATCTGAGGCAAAGCTAGCTCAGAGCAGCAGGACCTGTATGTTAAATTCTGGATTCATACCTTTCCCCTCACTGGGATTAAACAACTTGGTGAGACCATCAGGCACTTAACACACTCTATGCAGGCATCTAAATTAAGTGTTTGAAACCAATTTGTTGGTAAAGGTAAGTTTCTATCATCAAAAATAAGTATATTTTAATGGTGGAAAGTGTACTGTCAGGAAGCAGAGGATCTGTCAGATCTGTCAGATCTGCCAGAAAGCAAATCTCCATTTAAATATGTAATTATTCTTCATTACTAGAAAGCATTTGTTCAAGGAAAACTGGTAAAATGTGTAACAGTTCATTATGCAGGACCAAATTTGTCTAGAAAGACCAAAATCCTAGTTAATTTGTGCAAGGCAGAAAGGTTCAGTTTTGTTTTGCTTTTCAATTTTGTTGTAAAAAGTCTGCTTCTTGAAAGCTTTCCAGGCCAGAGATCAGGTTCCCCCTTTATAATGGGAGCTATTAATGCCTGAAATGGGCCACTCTAAAGAACCACATGTCCGTTTCACATGGTTTGATAGCTCCAAGATTTTGCTCACTGTGCTTTTGGGACTTTTCTCAGTATTCTCTATAGTGAGATTTTTATTGTATTTTACTCTTTTGTCTGGTTTTTGTGTTAGAAATTTTTCCCTTATTCATTGACCAGCAACTTTCTGTCACCCATCTTTGACTTTTCTTCTTACATCTGCATTAAAGCTGTCATTTACTTATGCTTTTTCCCCTCTCTCCATATTTGGCAGCAAAAGCCTTCATCAGCTTTTATCCCTTTTTGTTCACATTATGACATAACCTGCACAAAGTGGCACAGCTCCTCAATTCTTGTATATAAAATTTGCAACATTTTTTGAGACGGGTCAGTGCCCATTTTTGGGATCCTTTTCTTTATCTGAGTACCGTGTTAAAACTTTTTGCAGATGTGAGCTATTCAGGAGCAGCCTGCGGCTGCATGCAGAGATGGGGAAAAGAAGAAAAGACCTTCCTATTTTGTGATTGCCATAGTAACTCAAACATTGCCAGGGTGTTTGTCGGTTTGGTAGGGCACAGCCAGGGAATTTTATTTCCTGTGCAATCAAGCCCTCTACTGGAGATCATGGCTTGTATGACACAGGGTTACAGAGAGGACAGTGGGCTTGTTAGGCCTGGGATTAAGCATTTCACTTTAAAATAATACCCATTTATATCCATTTTGTTCAACATAACAACAGCTGCTGGCCTTGGGATGACAGGCTTGCCTTTTTAACCAAAGTCTTGTATGACATTTATGAATGAGACAGACTCCATTCATTTTCACTTTGAATTCACACTGGTTATTTTTGGTTTTTTGATTCTTTTTTCTTTAACCATGTGGTCATAGTCAGCATTGTTCCTGCAATTACATTTGTGGTTTATGAGAGGGAAAAATCTGGCCTTATTCAGGGTGTCAAATTGTCACTTTGATTTGGGGGGAAACAGGTTAAAAAAGAAAGGAGAAAGAAGTGAAGAAAACGTTTTATGTCCGTATAGTGGAAGCTTTTTATTAAACCAATGATACAGATGGAGAAAGAAACCTTCAGGTGTAGGACATTTTCTTCATGGTCTTTGGCCCCAGTGAGCCTTCACGCTGCTGTCAGGTCAGCACAGCACATTCCCAGTTCAGTCAGGCAGCAGTGGCACTCCTGCCTGGGGTAATGCAAAGGAGCAACGCCAGGGTGGATCAGGGCTGCCCTGAAGTCTTTGGGGAACCCAGGACACGGACACAAGTTTCTTGTTTCCATCACCTTGTCTCCTAACTTACCTGCTCCTGCAGCAGGGCTTTGAGAGACTCACAAAGTTATCTTGACACATCTCTCCAGCCTAGGACTCTGCATTCACTGAAGAATTCCAGCTCCATTTAAGTATCAGCCAAAGTACTTGTAATCTGGCACATTGGGAAAGCTATAAGGGAAGCCTCCCTTCTATAAAGCCAGAGGTGAAATTTGACTTTCCTTTTCCTTGACATATTCCCTAGACGAGACAGTCACCCTGACCTTTCTCCCCCACTGAAACTCATATTTATGAGCTTCCCTGACCCAGGACAGCAGCACGAAGCAGTTTGGTGCAGGTGACCTTCAGAAGAGCCTTGCAGCTGCCTGCAGAAAAAGCAAGATGGGGTGGGAGAAGGGACAGTGCTCTTGGTGACACCAGCGAGCTCGGCATCAGATACTGCCTGAAGGAGAGAAGCTGCCTTACACCATATCAGATCATTCAACAATCTCTCGCCCTCCCTCCCCTTTTCCCTCTCTCCCCCTCTCCCTCCCTGCCCCCCTCCCCCATAGTGAGGTTCAAATTTTTCATTCCTGAATCATAAGAGATGTTCCAAACTAGGTAAGACCTCAAAGCTTCTTTTGGTGCTGTTGACTGAGGGAACAAAAAGGAAAACCACTTTGATGACACCAGAGGGGCTACAGTCCAACTTAGACAGATGCCAAGTACTTGCTTGAGCTGATGTAGAATGAGTAACAAAGAAAATAATCCACATTAAGATGATGGAGTGGCTGATCTTCTTAAGCCTCTATTTTTTATGAACTACCTGCTTTTAGATTGAAATTTTAAGATTAATATTCAGCTATTCCTCTGAAGCAAGCAGAATTGCAGCCCATTGCTTCCTTAAATATGCTTGAAAACCTGGATCCAGATCACTCAGTCCACAGTATCTTAGAAGCCTGAGTGTGCTCATTACCCATTAACCCGTGGAAGATCTTCCTCAAGGGCAGTTTTCCTCTGCATCACCCCGCTCCACTTTCTGCACGGAGGTGGCAAAGCTAATGTGGGGACTCCTGAAGAGGCTGCCCAACATGTGCACCTCTCCTGATGTGCTACCCACAGGTGGGTGGGCTGGATGGGGCTGCAGTCCGTGACCTGCCCTCTCAGTGCCCACGGCTGCATAGACCAATACTGTAACCACCTGTAACTAATAACATCACACACAATAAGGCAGGAACATCTGGAAATACCACCTCTTTGACTGAGAGCAAGATCTATCTATCCTACAACCCCAATTCTACCCTGAGATCCAGTGATCTCTAAATCCAGTGATCTCTAAAAGGCTCATAGGCATATCTTCCTTCTCAGAGGAAGACTTTCTTCATTAACACAAAGCTGTCTACGTCCTGTGCTCTTGTGGCCTCTCTATTTTGCCTATAAATCAAATTTCCCATTTCATCTCTTTCTTCCTCCAAGTCAAAGAAACAATCCAATAGGGAGAGCCACCATTAGTAAAACAAACATCTTTATGCTAGCATAGTTGATGATCATAGTATTCTTTAAGTGTTTTCCCATTTCCACTACCAGGAATTCTTCTTATCCCATCAGAGCAGGTAAAAAATATTAGGGAGCTGGCATGCTTTTATGGTGTCCATTACCTACGACAGTAAAATCAGTCACACTGTTACCAGTAAGCAGTTGCACCAATAACAAATCATCACAACGTGATGCTTGGAGATACTCGTAAGTCCTCGGGGATATTCAGAAGTCTTCTGGACATGGTCCTGGTCAACGAGCTTTAGGTGGCCCTGCTTGAGCAGGTGGTTTGGACCAGGTGACCTCCAGAGATGCCTTCCAACTTCAGCTCCTCTGTGATGCTAAGTTGAATGCTGAGTGTTATAATAATGCTAAAAACTCTATGATATTGTTAAAATAATCAGTTTTAGTAAGGCTAAAACAGCCTTCAGAAAGGAAAGGTAGCAAAAATCAGCGAAGGATATTGAACTTTAAGGACAAAAGAGGCTACAAAACAGCTTCACTTCAAACTTGCCCCAGCATAAATTCACAGTAACTCTTTGGTTTATGGATTTGCACAGATGTAAAAAAGGATTCCAGACCAAGTTCTGAAACAGGGTGTCTTAAAGATAAGTTAAGTACAGTGATGCGTGGAAAAACATTGTTGTAGAAAACTTCACTTGGAAGCCATTTCACACCTTTCCTACTTACATTATTTGCAGAAGAATTTAACTGCTTTTTTTTCCCACAAGGCGCTTCATTTATAAGTTTTACGAGCCCAAGCAACTCGAAATGTTGTATCTGTATGCAGCTGTTTCTGTCATGGTCAGACCTGTAAACACAGCTCTGGTTTGGTGGGATCATGGTCTTTCTTGCATGTGAGTTGAGATTCACTGGGCAGCAACTTTGCCCTTCTTACAGCATAGGAATTAGGATGGTAGAGGTATACATTTGCCTTTAGCTTAGAAATATTAAAATTCAGGGAGTGGTGACCTCTGAAAAAGAGAGGTAATATGCCTTTTATATGAATTCCCAAATTTACTCTCTCAAATTTACTCCCCCAAATTAACTTACATAAAATACCTACTCAATTCCAGAACTAAAAGATAGGAAAAACTTACTGAAATAACACAACACATGGTGTAATCTGGTTCTAGGGAGAGCACTGATGTGTCTCAGAGCTTGTTTGCAAGGTGTGCACATCTTCTCCACTACAGTTGTCACATTAAGATTGTTATGTAACAGCTAAAATACACCTCTGAACTGGGAAAATCAGTAGACTGCTATTGTAGCTCAGATATTTTGAACACAGCAGAGCTTAGAAGCTACTTCCATGTTTTTATGCTTTGCAGAGAGAAGTTTGTTGTGGGATTTAACTAAACCTCAGTACAATTCTTCACTGTGTTATTGTTTCACCAGGTACTTTAACATGGTATAAGCACAATGAAAGTCAAATAAAACCTGCAGCCAACTCCTCCTCAGCAAGGTACATGGTGCTCAGCTCCTTTGCTGCGGCTGATGGAAAAGGATGCACAGAGCAGATGCCTAATGGCACAGGAGAGAGGAAAAAAGCCTGTGCTAGCCATGGCATGGCTGTAGTTGGCTCTGGCCCTGGAAGGGTTAAATGCTTTGTGGCGAGGTAGGACAAACTTCACTTAAACTCAATTCTGTGGCCAGTCCGATTGTTTTGACACCTGCGCTATGCGAGGGATGGCATGGTCTCCTTTGTGGTGCATAATGACACATCTTCATTATTGTTCTAATACTCTGAAAAAAAAAAATCCCTAATCTTTCTGTGGTGCCAGTGACTGTAACAATGCAGGGACGTTTTATTTTCCTCCTTGCTCTCTCTTTCCCTTAACCCGCTATTGTTGCCATAGCCACGATGGTGCAGTACTGCTGGTTCGGGGAAGTTTCTGTACTGTACCGCCCTGAGCTTATTGTTTAAATCTGTATTATTCAACTGTTCTGAAGATTTACATTTTTAATGGCTCATTTATGTAATCCCATAAATAAAGTAGCAGAAAAGCATCCCACACAAATGAGTGAATTGGGGTTTGAAAAAAGCTGCTGAAGCAGGTCACTCAGGGTCTCAGCTGCGGGGCCTTGATTGGTATCAGCGATATAACCACTGTGGCAATGGACTTAAGACCACCCAGTCAGCCCCAAAATGGTGCATTACCAGGGAATAGTGGAATAGTGCTATAGTTCAATCTCCCCTATTTAACAGGGAGCAGAGTTCTGCTGCAAAAACCATTTCAGCCTCAGACTCATTTACCTTATAGCTTTGACAGCTGCACCTCTCCCGCCTTAAAGTTTAGATGATTAGCTTTTCCCTCCTTGCAGCTGATGGTGATAGGTTTTTTTTTCTTAGCCAGTATATTCCTGAAGGCTGATAAATTCCCTTTGAAGAGCCTGTGAATTCAAGCACCTGTCTGAAGAATTTGTTTTACAAACTGGGCACTGAGATGGAGATACATTCTAACAATTCTAAGCTTCTGCCCAGTGCTCCCCTTCCTGGCTCCCTCCCCGCACACAAATCTTTCATGAACTGTAAACCCTCTGAGCAGGGCCAGTCTATTTTATTAGTCGTGCTAATGAAAAGATGGGGATGATATTTTGTTTCCAGTCAGTTCTCACCCTCCAGAGTTGATTTTTGGTTGTTAACTCACAGAGCAGCCTCAGGGCTGCTGCACATTTGGGGTACTCTGCCTCGGGGCATCCACTGCAGCTCCCGAATCATCCTGCTCTCCAGGACAGGTATCAGCAGCCGGCTGCATGGCTGACACCTCGCACCCTTACGCTACTCAGCTGAGTCAGTAGGAGAAACCCACCGAATCCCAGGCTTGTGACCCTGGGACACAAGATTTGGATGCACCAGCAAGCCCCACCACAGAGGGTGCCGGGCTCAGCGTGGGCTGCTTGCCTGGGGCTGCCCCGTTTAAGGTACTGCAGCCAGGCTGATGTGAGGGGGCATTCCTGGGGCTGCAGGATGAATTGATGTAACTGCGGAGAGCTGGTCCTCAGCACATGCCCTCATCACCGGGACAGCCTGGGCTTCAGGGGGACCCCAGATCACAGCAAGACTGGGTAGCTGGGGCAGGGGGACAAGCCTGACAAATGGACATAGGACTGGCACTCCTCGTCACCCCAAGAACTCTCCTGGGGATCCCAGTTGGCACAACCCATTTGAAGAACAGTTTGCTCTCCTAGCCCCTCCAGGTGGACACCCCTGCAGCTGCAGCAGGGAAGCTTAGCAGAGGCACGAGCTGAGACTTTGCCACCGGGAGCACCTACCCCTAGGGCCTGCCACTGCCCACCTCCCAAATGGTACTGACAGGTAACAGTGGGCACCATCCTTCGCCTGGCAGCCAGGCCCGGTCCTCACCGTGCTGCTCCCACACATTCCCTCCTCCAGGAGAGCTGTGGGAGCGCACGGCTGTGAAGACAATGCCATCCATCCTCCTGGCTCTTCCCAAGGCGTTCAGGACAAGTGCCAGCCGAGGCACTGGCTGGAGGTCAGACAAGCAGCACACAGAGCTGGAGTGACATCACCTTGTGTCCAGCACCCCATCTGCAATACCTGCTCTGCTGTTACTGAGACACACCAATGCTTCCCTCCACACACACAAGCATTTCAAATG
This sequence comes from Promerops cafer, assembly GCA_013398275.1. NCBI lineage: Eukaryota > Metazoa > Chordata > Aves > Passeriformes > Nectariniidae > Promerops > Promerops cafer. The sequence goes on from VZSE01013631.1 coordinate 2,807,679, forward strand.
CAAAGAACAAGGTGTTTTCCCTAATTCCACAGCAAAGCAGCTCTTCACAGAGGTGTATGCCTGCAGGAAGCTCTGCTGGCAGATAAACTGCAGCAATCCACAGGCGAGGGGCAGACAGACAATAGCCCTTCCTCAGTTTACCTGCTGGATCTTGTTCTGCCTGGCTGCATGGAGCGGAGTCAAAGGAAGCTGCTCAGAGGCAGGGAGCAGGCAGCAAAACAAAGGCAGGGAGAATACCAGCCAACCCAAAGGAACAGTGGGGAAGCTGGTAATTGGGCCATGTGTGTTTGGCTTTCGCCAGGCTAGCAGGTTTGTTTTTCCCAGGCTGGAGCCTAGACTGAAAGAGACACGAAATTATTAAAGAACTCAACCTAGAAAGGAGAAAAAAAAAAGGAAAAAATGTTAGCAGCAACGGCTGGAGGTGAATCTCAAGTAACAGGAGTGTGGTGGGGGCTCACTGTTCCTTTCCAAGGGCATAGATGCCTGGGAAATTATTTTCAATGGGCAAAGAAAAATGAAGGTTAGATAAAATTCATTCCAGTTGACTTTTATTCCTAGTTTAACTCACTTCTTAGCTGGGAGCTCACTGGGCAGGATGCAATAGATCCTGCTACAGAAAGGTAGAGCTGTGCCTTCCTGGTCCCTTTCTTGTTGCAAGAAATTTCCTGCAGAGATTGAAGTCTAAATGAGACCTGTTGATGAGGCAGACGCAGAGCCACCCGCAGGGATCCCCCCACAGTGGGGCTGATCCCCAGTCTTTTTGCCAGGCAGACATTGCTAGGAGCTGTACATCTACCTGCAGGTCTGTAGCACTTCTGGCAGGCAGGACGTGTGCAGGAGCTCAGTGCAGCAGAACTTCCCTGAGTCACACCAGCTGCAGGCTTACTCATTGACACAGTACCACTTCCCTAGGAGCCTATGCTTTCACACAGAGAATTAGCCAACTAGACTGACTCAGGTGCTTGATGTGAAGGTCCTTCCAGTAGCTATGCCCCACACAGCATCTTGCTGGAGTCCTCAGGGAGGGAGTTGGAGAGCCAGAGCATGGGAAACTTCACCTGCCTCTTTAAATGGACACTAGGAAAGAAGGAAGGGGGTAACACTCAAACTTTTCTAGACAAAACATATTCTGTTCTCCAGGGACTTAGCAAGTGCCTTCTCTGCATGGAGGGTTTCAGAGAGGTACTGACCACACAACACTGCCTGGAAGGGCAATGGTAGGTAGAGAAAATTGTATTTGAATATAATATACTCAATCAAGACAAGGTAACAGCTCATGTAGGGCCTTGGTTTTCCTTCATGTGTTATACTCCTTTCTTAATACTCTTATTATTTAACTTAAACAACAGTTCATTACCAGCAACTGTCAGTTGTTCCTGGTCCTGGTGGATTAGCTGCTTGCTAGCATTTTTCTTTTGAGAAATTTTAAATTACTAGCATTAGGCAAACTTGCATCCCTCATGTGGTGCTTTAAAAGACACGGGCAATTCTTTTCCAGGAAAAGCTGGAGAACTCAGAAGACAGAGTCTCAAGCAGAGCAGAATGCCCACTCAAGTTCCCCAAAACCAGACTTTGGTTTATTCAGAGGAGTGGTCATACTGCTGCTGTAGCACCTTCTGCAGGCAAAATTTTTAAGGCTTTCTTTTAATCGGAGCTATGTGCTCTTCAGCATTTACTCTTGATTATTTCCTATTGACAGTCACTAAAACAAAGTGCATATTAATGCAGACAGGAGTTTCATTCATAGATGGTGAGCTACAACAGGATTATTTGCAAGTGCAAAGATCACTCACATGAATAAAGATTTGGTGGATCAGTGACTCCACTAGTAAAATGACTAAAATCCTTCTTCAAACATAATCCAGATATGTTTTCTTGCTACTTATCCAAGCAAGTCTGCTTTTGTGTTGTTCCAGCTTAATTAACTGAAAGGACATAATTATTAGTGAGAGCTTCGACAAGACAGGAGAGGAAACATGCTTCTTGGTGATCAACTTGCAGCCACAACAAAAAAAACCCCAAACCAGCTCTGTGCAGGAAAAGCAACCCCCTCCTGCTACATTATTCCATTGATCTACAAACATTTACATCTCCTTTGTTAACTAGTTTTCTGTAGAAATTTCATGACCACTAAGGAACACTCTTTCAACTGCACCTCAAGAAACTTCTGGTTTAGAGTGATCCAGTCTAAAAAAGAGGGTGTATTTTTGCATTTAAGTCGTGTTATACATGAAATCTGACAGGTTTTTCTTGGATGTTCACAATTCATTGTAAATAATTCAAATTGGATTTACGAAAGAGGCTGTACAATGAATGCAAGAACTGCATGTTACTATCTCTCTGACAGTCAAAACTAACAAAAGCATTTTGTGAAGGGTACATAAAATGTTTTCTCCTCTTTCTCTCTCTTTGTTTTGTGATCTACATTCGGTACCAGACTGATGAAAATGAACATATGGAGGATTTCTATCCAACATAATAATAAAGTCTAATGAGCAAATTGTTCTGGCTACGGCAAGAGAACAGTCTCACCTGAATAAATTTTATCTACATAATGTGCACTGAAACTAAACACAGACAATATTGGTAGCTCACAGATTAACAAGGAACACCTGTGAAGTACAGATGCAGCAACACTAAGGTAAGGTGCATTCCCTTCCCATGGCAGTAACTAGGGAAGCTGAGACGAAGAACATACTATTTATTTACGTATTTATTTAAGGACAAGGCACTTTTAAAAGTAACAAGTGCACAGCAGTTAGTAACACACTTGGAAAAGTCATGTACAAGTCTTAATTTTCAGGGTTAAATCCTATCTTTAAACCTTTAAGCCTTATAAACATGATGCTGGTGCTGCACAATATGAGCAACTGCAGACAAAACACAAAACTGGCTTTGTGCACCCAAGTTCTTATTAAAAAAGTAATCACTGTGCTCCCTTCCAAGTTTACCTATTCTGTGATTCTATAAAGAGTTGCCTTAAGAACAGTTAATGAGCAGCAGAGGATTTTGTTTTTATTAAGTACATTTACAAAAGACAGCATTAAAAGATGGAATCAACCAATGCAAGATAAATAATACATGTGTATTCTGTAAGTCAGAAAAATGTGGAATTAAATCTGAACCTAACACCACCACCACCTCTGATGAAAAGCTTTCTCCAGTTATCAGTGTAGGTCATGTCAGATCCTTTAGCTGAGCACTTCGAATAAGCAAGCATTATCAGCAATCTAGACTAATTTTGAGAGCATGCTCTAATCAGTTCCTCTATCTGAAAGCCTGGCATAAATTAATATAGCATCAACAACAGCCCTTATCCCAAAGTGGTGTTTGAAGGCCTGAGAGTTGAAAGCTCTCAGGACAGCATATACTAGCACAAGCCAGACCAGCAAGAATTCACAAAAATTTGTTCTGTGGAACATCTCCAGTCCAAGTCCTGACCAATAGAGAGATGAATTCTCTGCTTCAAAGTCACATCCATCCAGCACTGTCACTGCAGCAGAACTCAGCCTGTCTTATAGCTGCTGTCCTTCCAAAAAGAATTATTAAGGAGTGTACAACAGCAATCAGCAAAAGAAGGACTGCAAACACCATCTGTTTATTTAAACTGAAGACAGTCCTTATACTCTCCAAAGATACTACTTTTTCATTGATCCCACTTAAGTAATTGTAAATTTTCTGACAGGCTGAGAGTTTTATTTTAGTGCTGTGGGTCTTGCAGGGAAATAGAAGACCTGTTCATAACTCCTCTGGGGAAATGCCAAAGTATCCCACTTCACTGGATACGCTGACCCTGGCAGTCTCCAGAGGGCTCAGCGCCAGTATAACTACCTTCCCACTGCTCAGAAGAGCGATTCTCAGCTCACGCACCAAAACCCAGCCAGAGCAGACCTCCACTCTGGCCCTCCCTCCCTGCGGCAGCCGGCAGGAGCTCCGGGAGGCAGCTAAGTGCCCAGGCGAGGCGCTCAGGCAGCCGGCAGGAGCTCCGGGAGGCAGCTAAGTGCCCAGGCGAGGCGCTCAGGCGCCCACAGGTGGCACTCTTGCTCCGACTCAACACGGACGGGCCTTGGAGCCCCGGTCCCCCAGAGAGGCACATCTCCGCTAGGAAACCCATTGAAAGCATTAATTCCACAGGGCACTTTCAATGAACATCTTCGATTTTATTGTCGACACACTCAAAAACAAACCTATGCTGAAAACAATTATTTCTGAGAACAGTAAAATACAAAGTATTTCAGACAGAAGTTTGTTAATGTAACACAAAAAGAAATGAGACATAGAAGATGCCAAAGTACTGTATCATTTGTGCTCATGGTCACAAGTTTAAGAACTGTACCACTACAGAACTGTCACACAGGCTTGGAAAGTGAGCATTTTTTAGTTTAAGCATCACCTCTGTATTTCTAGTATTACATATTTACTCAGAAACTTTCTAGCAGTAGACAGAAAACATGAAAATTTTGTCTTCAGGGTTTGTTTTGAAAGCACCGTGACAACAGACTGTTCCAACTACTTCCTTACAGAGGGAAGTCTAAACAGAGATAATTATTGCAGTTGCAGCTTTTTAGGGGTAATGTTTATTGTTATCTATGATAGGTTTGTGAATATACATTAACAAGCAAAATCAATATTTCCCGGCAGTCCCTCCTGGAAAGCAAAAACAGCATTACCCATTTTAAATTTGTTCTTTTTATATTAAAGAAAGCAATCTCTTATATTCTATACAAAATGCATATGCTTGGCCAGGCACTGACCAGCTTTCTCTTCTTCTAGATTCTAACCCAAATAAGCAAAACTTCTTTATTGGTTAGCAGCAAAGAAGTTCTGCAAACTTCACACAATAAATAGAATTCTGCTTAATTTAAATTTATTTCCGAAAGAGTGACTAAATGACTAAATGATTTGTACTAGGCAATGACACACGTATCACGCTCCATCACCAAGAGCCTAAGCTTAGTCAGAAGGGGAGAGAAGAATGGAGTAAAGGGAATGTCTGTTCTAAGACAACTGAAAGTTTTATGCTGTACTTTGCTTTTCTCTTAAAGGTCCCAAAGAAAAGTTTCTAAAGCTACCTCAAGGCTACTTCTCACACAGGCAACTTGGTTCAAAACCCAAGTTTGAACATCAACTCTTCTTGACAAACTGAGACACCCCTGCTTTCCTATACTTAATGACATTCCTGACTTGTAACAACACATACTTGTCACTCTCCCCTCCTCATCGCTTGCTTGATCGCTTTTCATGTTTATCCTTTGTGTGCTGGTTCCTGCTTTGGTGCCTTGGAGGAGAGTAGCTGACTCTCCTTCTGGACTGAAAGCTGGGTGTATACGGGTGAGTTCTGCGTTTCCTTGGTTTTTCTTCTTTCCTGCTTTTGTTTGGCTCAGACTCCTTATCATCTTCCTTTTGCTCACGCTCTTGGTCTTGTTCTTTTTGAGATGGCAACGTGTTTTTGATGGTATTAATAAGAAATCTTTTATTTGTACCAGCAAGAGGACATTTCAACCTGTAAAGACATTTAAAAGTGATCAAAAGAGAAGGTAAAAACAACCCAAAACAAGTCTGAGATTTTAACTTCAGTGATTTTAAGACAGGTTTGTGATTTTGGCTTTCCTTGCATGCCACCTAGTGTAAACTCTCAGTACAGAAAAATAAGTTCCAGATCATCTCCATCCTCCTTTTGTCTTACTCTTTACGGGAAGAAAATTATTTTACTTCAGAACAAGGTAATGTGTGTAGGGGGATGCAAAGAATGACAATATATTTTAAGGTTGATGGTGCCTAACTTAGGTATTCAGAAATTTACACATTTAGTAACATATTCTAAGTCAAATCAGAATGGCTTAAAGAGATTTAATCATTATCTCCTAAAGTCAGCATTATCTAGTGATAATATTCAGAATATCTAGTGCAATATTCAGACAGTTAAGATATACATGCATGAAGAACCCAAATAGCTGTAGCACAAACATATACATGAGACATACAAATTTAAACTTATACTTAGCAACCACCAAAGTATTTTATTTCTTTTTCTTCAACAGTAAAGATACTTATTCAACTTTTTTCTTTTTTTTTTCAACTTTCTCCCCTCGCAGCTTAGAACTTTTGCACATAATTTATCAGCTAGTTTTTGGAAACAAGTATTGTAAACTTCATTTATCTTGTTGGTATCAGCTGTACTCTACTTATTCCCAATTTATCATCTCTTAAAGAATGGAGTAAGAAAAAACAAGTTTAAATATGTTCCTACAGAAAGCAGAAATCACTCTGAAGACATTCTTTAGGAGTCACTGTGGTGTTTGTCTTCACATTTTTGAGACAAATTATGGGATTGCTTTTAAAAAATCAGAGCTTTTAGAGATCACAGCCACTTACTGAATCAACCAAAGAGTCATGGAATCCTAACACCACAATGATAAGATCATCTATTCTACTTGAATATTTTGTGTAAGTGTAGAAATGATACCCTAACTACACAAAAACCTTTGACACCTCTAAACCATCGGAGCTATCAGAACAACAGGCAAACTACAACAAAGATCATGTACGATTATTTAGCATACTTCATGACTTAACTGGACATGGAATTTACCATGGTGTTTTGCTTCAGGTCTGCCTACTAAGCATTCCTGATAATTGTTCTTGTCCTAAATCCTTCAAGAACTTAGGAAAGCAATTTTAGAAGTATACAGCCATGCTGTTTTATTTCCACTAGGTATTTTCTAATACAATTCTACTGCACAGAATTTTAGAATTTTCTAAACTTTCTTCATATAAATCTACACCATTTTTCTCAAATCCTCATTTTAAATAAATAAGATCTTTAATCTAGTATAACTCTTTTGTAAATTAGAGAAACTATTCATCCATTAATTGGATTACTGAGTAAAAACATGAGGCTAATAAATGTCAGTAGAACACAGTTTGTACTTCAAGCTGCACCACCTATGAATATACCACCTATGAATCAATCTCTATACGAGTCATGGCACAGGTTATACTCAAGACGTAACAGAAACCAGCCCACATTAAAGTCCTTTGTATGTCTTATGAATGCATTAAACTATTGTACTTCCACGTTTCCTACCAAGGAGGGCAGCCTCCTCTAGGCTGCATCCAGGCAAAATCTATTTCACATTTGTTCTTCCTCTTGCTTTTTCTTAAGAGCTGATTTAAGCACTAATATATATAGTGCTAGAATGAGAGAGTCAATCTGCCCTAAATAAATCAATCTGGCTGAAGCATTTATTTCTTTTTGACATTCTGAGTGCTGCCTGAGCCATACTAAGAATGAAAACTGATGAGAAATGCTGGACTTCAGAGTCGGCTAAGAGATGCCATTAGTTTACCATCACACTGTGATTAAAGTGAGCCACCAGGCTTTCATGGAGCAGCAGTAAGTCATGGCACTGAAGTAAAACATTAGTTCTTAGTTTTATTGACTTCAGACTTCAACAAAGCAAATCCTGCCTTTAAATCTTAAAGCAAACAAGATGTATGGCATGTGCTACATTACATGCACATAGAGGGCACATGTTTACATATAGCCATGGTATATATGGAACTGTGAAGATTAAAAGTGAACCGTATGAATCCACTGGTATCTTTGAGAGCATCTCTAATGGTGAGGAAATTAACATCTCCAAAGACCAGCCTTGGGTTTGCTCTGGGGTCTGATCCTGCAGCGCTCAATTCACAAACAGGTTTGCCCTCAGGTGCGTTCTGAAGGGCTGGGAGGCAATCTCAGCCTGGGCACGACAGGAACACAATACTGCTGTGACCAGCAAACAGTGCCACAGAACTGATTTGAGAAGCTTTGCTTTAAAACAAACAAACCAACCAACCGGCAAAAACCAGACAAGTTAAAAGAACATTAAAGTTCTCAATTGAAATGTGCCCCAAGCAGGGCATGCATGAGGCAAGCACACAAACTGCAGTGCTAGAGCCATCCTGTCTACCAGACTCCAGTTCTGTAGCAGAGTATTCACCCGTTGTAAGGCTCACTTTTTGCTCTGCCTGCTCCAAAAGCTAGACCAAGCTATTCTCTCCAACAGAACCTTGCCTCTCTCCACAAATAAACCTCACACCCCCCAAAATCTCTCCACTATGCAACCAATGCAATAACATTGCATTTTGACAATGACACTGCCTTTTGAGAAAAAAAAATAAATCTGTCATTGTGAACATAGGTCAAATATTAACCCTATTTTTGACCCCTTAAGTCAACTTCTCTGCAGTAACACAGAATTTCCAACCAGTGCCTGTCATCCAGTGCAGCAGCGCAGAGCAGCACAGAAATGTACTATACAAGTTCTTAACAGTAAAAACATGCTGACACCATTTAAGACACAAGAGCAAAATGCCATGTGCCAGTCTTGTCTCTGCTGAGTAACTGGACACACCAAACAGGATTGGCACATCAGCCTTATCAGACAGAGTAAAGCCCATCTTTCCAAGAAAGAAGTTCACTATGGATGCACTGACAAGTACATTTCTACCATTTCCAAACTGCCATAGAAAATAGAATATTTCAATAGAAGAGTGACTGAAGGGGGGCCGGGCGGACAGCTAGAGGTTGTTTTGCCAAACCCAATCTATGCTGTTACCCTGTCTTGGGGGACCTTACAAAAGGGGATGCCTCAGAGCACACTAAAAGCTCTGAAATATGGTCTTGACAGCCAGGTACAGCCAGCAGGACTTTGCAGGATCACAGAATCATCTGTTTTGGAAGGGACCTTAAAGATTATCAAGTTCCAACCCCACAGACAGTGACACCTTCACTACACCAGGTTGCTCAGAGTTCCATCCAACCTGGTCTTAAACACTTCCAGAGATGAGGCATCCAGAGCTTCTCTGGGCAATCTGTTCCAGTGACAGCTTGACTTAGGATGTGCCCTGATTACAAGACTTTAACACATTTACTTTTCAATCTCTATCTGTACCCTTTTTCTCCTCCCCCTTCTCATATTCCAGTGAAAGCTGAGGGGAATCCATTGCAGTGTTCCTGCACAGTCACACAACACCCATTCAAAGACAAGATGCAACACAGCACTTGACAGTTCCGGTATCCTCATCATCATCATTTTGTAATCTGCTGTACTTCTAACAGATTTGGCATTGAACAGAAAGCTATCTATAGGAATGAAAGCAATTTTAGGATTGCTTTACAAAAAATAGAGTTAAAAATAATTTAATGCTTCCAAAATTTTTTTTGGTTGCAATTTCATCTGCTCTTACAATGCAGAGCTGAACAAACAATCCAAAAATACCCTGTTTTCCAGTTCTTACTTTACATAAGCTTTTCAAGTAAAATGAGAAGCTACATTTGATTTAGCTTTAGCTCTTGTTATCAGCATCTTTGAAGATCAGACCTACACAGTGGGAAAAAAGACATCTAGAAGTTTTTTCACACAATAAGTTTTGTGGCATTTTAACTGCCTTTCTTAGTTAAAGTAGAACAACTGCTTAAAACGGGACCTAACTTCACTGCTATAAAGAAGCTTATGAATTATGTACATAGAACCAAGAGAAACACTTCAGGGAAGCTGAACATTTGGCTTTATTTTAACTAGACAAAATAGAAACCCCCAAATATCCTATTTTATCTATGTCCAATAGCCTCTGATTAAACAAATTTATTTAACCATTTCAAATGTTCTTACACTATTTGTCCACAAATTCTCACTCTGGATCCAACCGATCCTTCAAATGTTAGCTTCCAGACAGCTGCTCTGATGTTTTTTCTCATCTCAGAAGTTCCAGCATCACAGCATCATTCATCACAAGGATTCAGCCATAAATTCTGCTCTGTTCTGATTAACATTTCCAGGATTAAGACACCTTCAGAAGAGGGTTCTTCCTTACCCTTCTCTCACACATTTCCTTATTTGTGATTAGCTGTACTAATGCTTGAGACAGATGTATTAGCAGCAGGATCTACATCATGTGTTATCATAAGGATTCAGGAGACTTCCCCAACAAAAATCACCACAGCCACAGAGTACATACAAAAGGAACACTGCAGGAACTAGAAATACTGCACTGCTGAATGAAATCTACAAATAAGAATATCCAGCATTTCTTGGATTCATTCATCGTGGACCTACATACTGCCTATATGAGCAGTCCTGAGAGTATGGAGGCCAGTGATCTGAGATCCTTAACCAACTAAGAGATCATGCAGCCCTCTGGCAATACTGACAGCTGCTCCATGTCCAGAGAGCCTCAGATAATTTCCCTTCCCAAACAAACTCTTGGCTAATATCACTGCCAACCTCCCTGCTGGTTACTTGTTCCAAACAGGGACAAGCCTTTCTTCCACCAGCTTCTAAAGTTGCAGCACCTGCCCATGTCATCCACATTGAACTTGTAAGACAATGTAAAACCAGCAAAACATTCCCAAACTGGAAAAAATACTAACAACATTGTTCTGTATTTCAAGGCTCAGTCTTTGTGTGAGAGACTGGGCTGCAGGTGGATTGCTTTGTACATTTTTTCTGTACCCATCAGCTAAGCTGGCTTGGATACTTGTATTTTAGGCTCCAGCAACAGCTGACCATCCATCTCAAACAATGAGGCAGCAAAAGGTTAGGCAGGGGTGCTTGGGGAACTGTTTCAAACAGTGTACTTGAGCTATGAAGAACTAACCACTCTGGACAGTAACAGGCCAATGGCTTGAACCTGAAAGCAGCCCCAAAACAGTGTTGAGAGGCTTGCTGGCTAAGGTTTTGCTGCCATCAACATCCACTACTCCTTTGTAATGGTACGCACAATATAGTCACCCCACCCAGGAATGCCACTTCTCCATACACCTCCCTTTGATCAACTTCTGTCAAATGCCACTGACTCCAGTAATGTATTTCCCAGTATTCAACAGCTGCTGGAGAGCAACATGAACTGGAATCAGTGAAGTATGAGCAGTAGTAGCCTCTGCTTCTCCTTACCCAAAGACAGATGGCAGAACAAATCTCTTCTTCATAGGTTGAGCTGCTTCAACTTTCCAGTGCCAATGCAGGACTGATGGCCTTACACTAGATGTCTCCAGGGTTTGTGCATCTCTTCTCCAGGACTCCTCTGACAAAGGGCTGAGGAATCCCAGAAGTCCTCATGAAACACACCTGCAAGCATTTTGAGTTTGGCAAGGAAGGAAGGTTTTGTGTTTCACCTGTTAACACTGTGCTTTTAGACAAGTTGGTGATGACCTTGTCATTGCTTCTATTGGTTATGACTTCCTCGATCTGGTCTACTAATACACATTCACATGAACTAACTTTCCTGCTCATTTCATTTGCTATCCATAGAGCTCTGAGCAGAAGTTAACTTCTTGCACCTCAGTAGTTCACACCTTGCAAGGTTGCATGTCAGTCCTGGATGTAATCTCTGAAGCCCTTCAGGATCAGTTACACTCGACAGCATTCTGCTGGAGTGTGATATTCAACTGAGCATAGTTAAGTTTTCTTCCAAATATCTTACCCATTATATCTCCCATGTCTTTATGCAATACCTATCTGTTGGACGTTTCAGAAGCACCAGAACAGCATAACAGGGCATAAAAAATATTAAAGAGGTGACAGCAGTGGCAGCTTCTGTTCTGTCTGTTGTGCCTGCAGAACTGGACAGCAAAGACTTATTGGGAGTTTGCCTTTGGGGTGCTTTATACTTTCCTTACAGCCACACATGCCAGCCACGCACTAGCTTATGGCAAACCCTACAGCAGTAGATTTGTCACAAATGGGATTACTACCAGTCTCTCTAAGGATAAATTCAGTGAGGTAAAAATCCCTGGAGACGCATTATATACAAAGAAATCATCTCTAAGAGCATGATATCCTGAACTGCAGAAGTAGTATCTTGAAGAAGGTACCACTGAGCATATTCAGAAACAAAGATATTCAGCAAAGCACTTCCTAGGCACCGGGTATGGGCCAGTGGACACAGGGCACTGCAGAGATGGATCCTTTGTTTGACCCATTACAGCTGTTCACATGTACCTCTGCAGTCAAAAGTACTCCAACAGCCTCAGTTCAGGATATCACCATGCCAATCCCTTCATCAACAGTCTTCCTCTGCCTGAAGCCTTCTTGACAGTCCTTTCCTCCTACAACTTTAACAGAACCCTGGCCTAGCCAGACACCATTAATTTGCAACTGCTCTGAGTAACAGGTCAGCCTTGCCTATCCCATTCCCTAGCAGGCCTCGGGCATCAGGTTTTAGCAAACTGCATCCCAAGCTGATCATCAGAACCAGCTGAACAGGACCACTACCCTCTTACAGACAAGGAATAAGAAGGAGCCACGTTCAGGAGCAGATGCCCATACACTCTCCTGGCAGGTATTCCAGACTGCACAAGTGGCAGCAAAATTGTGCAGGGACACCTGATAATCCCTCTGCAGAAATCTTTAGTTTCCATATCTGGAATCAACTTGCAAATTCACAGTAACTGGATGCATACATCACTTCATGTGCTAATTATGTGCACTGGGTTACCTGGCCACATGGCTAAGCTGACAGGGTCAAAGCACAGTGGATCAGCACCTATATATACAGCCACTCTGGGGGATTAAACCAATTAAGCTATTTCAACAGAAAGAGTATGAACTGCATCCCTGGAAGAAATACTTAGTAAAACATACAGAAAACCCCAAATCTGTTTGAAAACATAAAGGAGTAACTTTTCTTTCAGCAAGACACTATTTTAATCTCTTCAGAGCTACCAAAACAAACAGACAACTGAGCTGAGAACTTCATGAACAGTGCAGGCTTATCTCTTACTACTGTTGATGGAGGAAGACAAACCTTATCTACAAGTGTGTTAGTGCAGTCAACTGGTGCACTACTTGTATGAACGTCCCTAGATCCAGTAGCTTCTTATTAAAGTCATATACATTATTTTATGATGAATGACTCTCCTCAGCATGTTATTCTCTAATTACAATTACATGCATTACATTCCATGACAATCTAGCTGTAAAATCTGGAATACTGCATTGAAGAATTAATGCTGTATTTCACTTAAGATTTAAATACTGTGATTTTTTTCCCAGTTACTATACAAATTAGCCCCTGGGTTTTAGGTTTTTTTAGTATTAAAAAGTAACCTTCTTCCAAAACTGGATTATACTTCTGAATTCACTGAGTTCATTTTTGGCTACAATTTACATATTAATTGTCTACTAAAGGATAGTTTGTTGTTTTATTAATATAACACTTTAGGTTTCTTTGTCAGGTTATGAATTCTTTTCACTGAAAACAGAGTCTAACCCAGTAAAATGTAGCCAGTATCTAAGCATATGCACAATGAAGACAACCAGCATTTTAAAGACTCATGAGATTCCAACCCAAACTTTGCAATTCCATCTAAAAATATATTCCCAATTTTCCAATTGCTTTGTCTTCAACACATTCAGACAAGCAATTTCACGCAGACAGAATTTATCTGAACTTCTTTCTTAGTAGACCGGAATTTTTGCCCAAATTAATATGTGGATGAAGATGAATTATTTAAACATGAAACACATAAAAAGGTAGAGACTTCTGTCACACATTAAAGATACGATTCATTTTGGCATCAGCATTCATTTCCTCTTGGCACGACTTACCAACCCATTGCTCCCATTGTTTCAGCCCTGGTTCTCCCACGTTTTGCCTCTTTAAGTAACTCTTCCACAGCCTTCCTAAATAAGAGAAAAAGAAAAAGGTCACCACTTGTGGAACACAAGAACTTGCCACTTTATGCACTTAGGCAAATAAAACAGATAGGTTTATTCACTGTAGTGAATTAAGCAATAAAGAAGCTACCAAAATCACCTTGACTTTAAGATAATTCAAATTCCTATGCACCAAGATTAAGAGAAACATTCTGAAATATTAAAACCAACGAGAGCTGTTGCAAATACAAAAACTGTAACACTGAATGAAGAACAGGGCTTGGGGCACTTCAAATGCTTTTTAAGCATACTTCTGCCTGTGAGGACAAGTTGTGTATCCCGTCATACCACAGGCACTCATGGAAAAGGAGTATCTCCCAGGTAAGCCATTATCTGTCAGAGATACCTTCTCCAAGATGCCAAGTTCATCATCAGCAACCTTACCAGCCACTGCTGCCTTCCCAGGTAAGAGAAGTGATGGGTGTGGGATGCCTTGCAAGAACACCAAAAAGGGGGTGCAAAACACAGGCTGTAGCACTGGAACGTGAGAGATGTTGTATACACAACTTTGTGAAATTACAGCAAAATTTGTTTTTTCTCCAGACCCAGAATTTGCTATCTGAGCATCCTGAGCTAGGTTATAGCAATGATGGCAGGAACACATGGCTTTTACAGAAGCTTGGCCTGAGCCTTCAAGCAGCAATGTCAGACAAAGATGAGGAAAGAGGGGAACAAAGTGTCTGACTTTAAATTACCAGTTACCAAACTTGGTGATTCTCTTTCTAAGAAACCTGTCTAAAAGATTAAAAGCCTCTCATTATTATTGTACTATAAAATCTGTCACAATTTATAATTGAAATAAGAAACCAAAGAATCTGAGCTACAAAGCACTAATAAAACACACACATCGGTATTTTAAAAAGCTATGATTCAGTTTTAGGGAAAACATCATAATAAATTAATATGGTGAGACCAATTCTATTAACCTAGGTAGGAATTACATGCCTTTCAGTGTTTGAGACTTTTTTTTTGTTTTATCAAAGCTCAGACTGACTTGGCATCCACCTTAGCAGCCTTCTAGGTCCACACCTTCATTATCAAACATTGTTTCCTAATACCGTTCTTTCAACATCGCCCTTACTCACTGCAGCTTTACAAAGCCCTTTCAGCTTGTACAGACAAATTAAAAGCAATGCCCAGATCCTCTCTGAAATGTTTCCACTCACTGAACTTATATCCTCTGCACAAGTAAGCCAAAAGCTACGCAAACAAGTTTTTAAAATTTGCTTTTAGAGGCCTCGTGGGACTCCACATTCCTTGCTCCTTCATTTTTACAGCTTGGTTACAATACAAACAGTTCTGTGGCTGCCAGCTTCAATTCTAAGAGCAGCAGCAGCATGCAACTTTCACATGAGAACCATCCAAACACTGGGGACTGATAGGAAGGAAAATTAGGGACAGGGGCACATTTGAGAACTCTGTTATCATTCTGGCATCTTTTATAGCAAGCACCACTTAAAACTTGCTGTGGCAATTATTTTTGGGCAATTGAGTTGCAGAATTACAGTAACATGAAGGTACAAGCAGTGATATTTTTATCTCCGAGAGTATGGAACAAGACCTATTTACATTTCTGAGGGATTAGACTTTTTCCTCTCTCTGTATTCCAAGGTTACAGGCAAAGCTCCCATTGCATGTATCTTAATAACCAGTATCATAAATGCATGTGTCAAAAGAATAGAATAATGTTAAAAGTCTCCTAGTCAGGCAAAATGAGAAGTATTTTCTATTCCTCACTGAGTGGAAGAGCTTTGTATTTTTTTTCCAAAAGGTCAAATGGATAGACTGAAAAAAATGACTTATTGGTAATAAAGAGGTATGTCACAGGCAATGAAAACACCATGTTATTACAGAGACCACCCATGGTTTTTGAGTACAGATGACTGTCAGGAGAAGACGTATGATGCTGGATCTGACAGCTGAGAGGCCAGGCAGCCACAGCTCCATGTCCAGGTCCAACCAGTAGCGAGGCTGAAAATCAGCTCCTAGGAGGCAGATGCACACACCAGGCACTTACACTGCTGGCCACATCCATTACAGACAGACACACAGCATGCTCAGACCGACTGCTTCATCATGCTCTTCTCTCCAGCCTGGTGTGGGAGCTCCCAAAACTTCAGCCCAACCGCACTGCCAGTACAGACCATCACACAGGGCTGACTGGGACACCCTGGTCCTCCAATATCCAACCCCACTTCAGTCTTGCCTGTAGAAGACACACACGCACACATACACATCTCACCCCTGATCCTACAGTCTCTCCAGCAGCTGGCCAGGACTCCCTGGTGGCCCCAGCAGCTAGCTCCTTCTGACTCTTGGAGACACAAGCTCACGCTCCAGCTCTCTCCTGATTCACCCACTTACCAGCTATTCCAGCTTGATCTTCACCAGCAGCCACATGGTCCTTCATACACCCATACTTGCTCCAGTACTACAACACAGATCAACACATGGTCCCCAATCCCACTTCAGGGGCTAACATTTGGTTTTACTCACTCCATGAAATGTCCCCAGTTGCCAGCACCCAGGCCTCCAGCCCAGGGCCCAAGCCCAACTGCTGGCATCCAAACCTTCACATGTTCCAGTTGCTGGCACCATGGACACATGGTCCCTCTGACCCACAGTCTGACTGTAGCTGCTAGCACTGAGATGTACACCCTCTCCCCTCAAACAGAATCCTTCACCCAAGACACAGAAAGGAATTTAACAGGAGCACAGGACAGACTGTGATGATTAGGCGCAGGGCATGGCCAGACAAGAGTACCAACCAGCAGCCTATACGCACATGACCAGAACTTTTTATCCCCTTGTTCCTTTGTTTTCCCACTCTCACTTCTCCCCAAATCACTTGAACTTCCTACTTTCCCTGTCTTTGGTTTCTCCCCTACACATCCCATAAAAAGTGAATTCCCACAAGTGAATCAACACAGACCAGTAACCAGAGTGATCACCAAGCCACAGCTGAAATGCAGAGCGTGGATTTCTTTCCTTACCTCACTAACAAGGCTGTGCAGCAGGGACACACAGGGACACAGGATCCCTTAGGCTCAGTTCATCTGAGTGGCCAGGGGAGCCCACTGCTCGCCCCAGTTTATCAAAGGGCCTCACACACACACAGTTCATCACCTTGCTGTACATTATATCAACTCTCAGCTTTTGATCTCTCTCTCTCAGCAGGAGGCTAAAGCCTGTCTTAAGTCTCTGATAACATTTATGTTATCTCTACAGCTCTGTCAAACCAGACAGAGTATAATCAGCAGTAGGTATAATATGTGAGTTTTCCCACACTGATATTCTTAGTATTCCCAGCTGCAACATCACTTGAACAAAACTATTCCCCCCTTGCCAAATCTTCCATTTTTGACCCCTTCCTCCCAACATGCCATGTGTGATCACAAAATGCTTTTCTTCTGCATCCCACAACCCTATGCAGCAACGCCCTTAAGCCCCAAAGATGATCCAGGACTGACTCGTCTTCATGGGTATCATGCCTGGAGGCCCAGGCTGTCTCTTGGGATGAGCCCTGGAGTGGGAGGGGGACCCAAAGAAGACATCATTTCTCTCTGACCTTATTGTGAGTTCACCTACTGTATGTGTCCCCATGCTCTTTTGGGCTCCTGGAGATGGAGGTCTGATGGGTTGGTAATTCTTGGCACAGGCCTGAGAGAAGCCAGGACCGGGTGATGTTTGGGGTCCCCCCATTCATCACGGTCTCTCTGTAGTCCTCACTGGGAGCTTTCAGCATATAACCTAAAAAATTCTGCCATCTCCACCCATGCCGTCATCTCATTAAAGATCCTGATGAGAACTCTAATGAAAATATATCTACTGGAATTGCTTCACAGCACAGTCAGCTACAGAAGGGCACAGACCTGGAGTGGGAGGGCAGTGTTCATACCCAACATCTTCCAGTCAGAGAAGGGACATCTTTAAGAAACACATCCTCATGAAAGCATTAGTAACTGCTTGCAGTCTATTCCTCTACTATTAAAGCTCAAAGACCAAGCTTCTCCTCTACTGCAATTGGCAAAAATCACACTTAAGCCTACTTCCTGAGGCACTCTAGGTCCTGACAGCAAGCTGCAAGCTCAGGAAAAACAAACAGCAATTTTAAAAATCAATTTTCTCAAAGCAGTTTTATGCTAACTATACAACTTATTTTTAACTGTGCATGGGACTAGAAATAGAAGTGAATGTTGGTATTCCAATTACAGCTGAATAATGGATATCAAGACCTTCAGTCAAACAAGTGACTGAAGACACTGACAGTGCTATTTAAAATTTAATCTCATGAGCTGGTCCTATCTGCTCATCCTTACTAAGGAAACTGATGAAAATGGAAGTCAGGAATAAAACCTAGGCCACAAATACAAACGCAAGAATGAAAAGAGGCACAATACACCACAAGCTTCCTGACATTTGTTCAAAGGGAAAGACATTCCACATCGGGGATGCGAATGCTCTCATTCTTTGCTGATTAGGTTTTGTACTTAATTAAGTAGTCTACTTGTCAAGTCTTCTGAGTGCTATTTGCAGTACATTTCTGTGCTCATATTCTCACCAGCCTGAGTAGTGAATGTACCACTCCATTTCAAACACCAATCTTAGCTTGCAGACCACTTTTTTTTTTTTTTTTTTTGCCAGGAGTATGGAATACTGAAACCTGACACCTGACTTTAACTGTTAAAATCAATAGAAAGAACCATTAGTTTTCTCCAGGGTATAAAGCTTGCTTGTTAAAAAGTGTAGTTGGGCTGCCTGTGCAGGAAAAATATTAGATTATTGATTCTCTACTCAACTGCAGGCCTCTTGTTACAGAATTACAGCATTCTTTGTGATTCAGAGCAGCATCTCCTTAGGAAACACTTAATCTCAAGTAAATGATGCTCTAAACAAGCTTGGCAGGCACTTCTAATAAAGTATGATATCCAAGGTTGTGAAATATTTGTAGCTATTGAAAGGCAGAATGGATTATGGAAGGATTTGGACACACAGTATAACAAAGCCACTTCCTCTGTGTTTGAAGAGAAATGATGCATCTTCTGTGCTTCAAACACACAGAACCACCATGACAATACTTTAGGAAGCAGAGGGGGAAGAAATTTTTAATTTTTTAGACAGGAATGAAAATTGTGACCTCCATAATATCTGTGTACATTTAGTTGAAATAAACTAAGACAGGCACTTACAGGTGCCTGCAGAGGAAATAAACTGAACAGCTTTTACTAGCTGATTTGCAATTTTTTTCCACCTCCTTCCTGGGTCATAACTTCACAATACCATTAACTATATGCTAACGTAATTTAGAATTTAGTTCAGAATCACACGGAATCTCAAGGCTCAGGGTCTTCACTGATGTACCAGCAAGTTTACAGGGGAAAATCTCAGTTCATAATTCCATCAAAGGTTATTGGGTGAGATGCAGGAGAGGACGTAGTTCAGTAGAATGTAGCAAATATTACTGTTTTACACATCTGTGGTATTTACAGATTTTAGAGTTTTAAAATCCACAGAATGCAACAGTCACACAGGAACTTTTAAATTAGTACTCAGCTTTCTTGGAAAACTTCACGTCATATTAAAGTGAGGAAAATATCAAAAGCAAGATCAAGTGAGAGTCAGACATGGTAAAATTGAAAAATAATTTCAGGAAATGTGGCAGTAAGGATAAAATAAAAGAAGTTAGATGAAGAGATTTCTACTTAGATAGTAACAAAAAAACAGGGTGACTGACTTAACAGATCACTTTTTGGAATACTGGGACACAAAATTCATTTCTGACCTGAAAAAGCATGCACAAAAATATTACACTTCTTTTTCACTCATGGTAAATTAAATGAAAACCACATGTACAAAAACCTTAAGTTTTATTTAAGACTTGTGCATTGCAAGACAAGCCTGAATTCAGAGACAGACTTCTCAAAATATTCCACATAAACCTATTTTTAAACACCGAAAGTCCACCTAAAGTAGTTAACGCTGTGGTTACAGAACAGAAACGCTATTATTTGCATGTTAAAAAGTATAAGCCTAAACTACCATTGCCACACTATTCACAGGAGAATATGATCAATAAGTTATTGAATATGAATCTAAGGCATAATGTCTGTAACTCAAACGATAAAGAAAGGTCTGTATTAGACTGGAAGGGCTCTCTACTGAAGACTGTACAGGGAAGCATTATTTAGAGTAATACCAAAGTACACCCTCTAAATGCACACAGCACGAGCTGAATTCAGGGTGCTACTACCAAACTGAGTTGTTATGAAAACTGAAGGTATGAAAAAGTAACTAATGATAGGAAGATCCAGGACAGAAAGAGCTAATCATCAAGCGCACTACATTCTACTTATAATGTGTCTGGGGCCAACAAAACACACTCTGAGGTGAATAGTGACATGGATTGGTGACACCAGACAGCTAAACCCTACTGTGTACCCTTTGATAAGTGACACTGAGCTTCATCCTCATCATCTACCACACTGCCACAGGAGTAGCAAATCCCAACTTGGACTGAACCTTCGAGGAAGGGTAAAACTTCGAATGTAGTTCCTGGGAAGAAGAGCATCAGTCAGGAGGGGACTGTGGAGCAGTCGGCTACAGTTGGTGAGTTCACCTGTGCCCTGAACTGCCCAGAGAACCCCAGGTCCCCAGCACCGCAACAGCAACCAGAAGTCAGCATGGAAGAACAGTGGCATAGTTTCAACTTGCCATGGATGAAAAGGGTTTAAGTTTGGAATGGCACTATTAAAAATAACATTCATGCATACACAGAAAGAAGCTTTAATTATTAAACTGATGATCTGAGAGCAGAAGTAGCTTAGCAAGAATTAAAAGCCTCTTAGAAAGCATTATGCTCTCTAGCCCTTCCACTGTCTCAGTGCTATTACTCTTGGCACATTTCAAATACCTGCCAGATATAAACAGAAAAAAATTGCTTTCAATAAGCATTCCCAGATACAGTTTCTTAAAAGATAAAGGAGAGAATCATGAGAAGTACAGTTCAGAAAGCTTCTGGTCATCACTTCGCTGTAATTGTTGTTTTAAACAGCCATAAGGAAAGTGAACAACCCAGAAACAAGCTTGCAAAAAAAAAATTCCAATCACACAAATTGTAACATTTGTGATATAAACACTGAAAGTCTATTCCTAAAACAACAGAGGCCTACTTTGAGTATCCAAATACAGAAAAAAATGTTTTATTCCTCAGTGTTTGCTTGGGAGCACTGCAACTCAAAACGTGCAGCAAGACGAATCCACTGGTTCCAACGAAATGCCAAGTAGAAAACAATTTTATTTTTTGACAAAATAATTGCCAAGTATTTTGTATTTTTTGATACAAGAACACGACTATTCTAACAACTAGTCAACAGGCACATATCCAGCACTGAAAATTGAAATTCCTAGCACCATAAGGTGTTTTGGCATTTTTAAACTTTATTTTAGCAAGTACACAACTCATCGAATTGTAACTGATGAGGGGTGAACCACTCAAAACCTCCCAATCTTGTTTCTAAGCGACATCAGCACGCACCCAAAGTTCTGTGCGGAAGACACGGCAGAAGCAGCTCCAGGCCGCGTTCTCCTCGGGGCGCATCCTGACCGCACGCCCACGGGAGGGGCTGTCTGGGGACAGCGGGCAGAGCCCGCCGGAGCTCGGGGCCCGTTTTGCACCGCGGAGCGGTGGGGCCGGGAGGAGCCGCCCCACGGCCGCCGCCGGCCCCAGCCCAGCGCTGCCCAGGCCTCGCGGCGCGGGAGGCGCTGCCGGGCCCTGAGCGGTGCAGTAGCCCCGCAGAGGCCGCTCGCTCTCGTGTCCGCTCCCCCCGCTGTCGCTCGTCCCTCACCTCTCCAGCTCCGGGTCCTCCTCCATGGCTCCCCCACCGTCCCCCGCTGCGGCTCCTCAGGCACAGGCCGGCGCCATCACCCGCTGTCGGCCGGGCGGGGCGGGGCAGCGAGGCGGGCG